>BFEA01000390.1:233682-262892 GCA_003427395.1 Chara braunii | reverse complement strand
GAGAGAGAGAGAGAGAGAGAGAGAGAGAGAGAGAGAGAGAGAGAGAGAGAGAGAGAGAGAGAGAGGAGTGATACAAGATTGGTTGTGCAGTCCAACAAAGGAGAAGGTGGCGGCCATAGCCGCCGAGCCCGGACACGGAGGGACGAAGGAGGAACAGTGGTAGAGAAGGAGGGAGAGACCAAAAGGAGGGAGACACCGAGAGGAGTAAGGAAACCATAGCCGAGGAAGGTGAAGAAAAGATAGCCGGGGTGGAAGAAGAAAGAGGCGAGTAGGGAAAAAAAAGAAGAAGGGTGGTGAGGAAGAAGAAGATGACAGCCATAGCCGGGCGAAGTGTTGATCGACGGAGTTAATCGGGGTTGATCAGGCGTTGACCGGAGTTGACCGGGAGTTGATCGGGGGTTGACCGCAACATTGACCAAGGTACAGACCAGTGTTGACCAAGGTGCAGACCAGCGTTGACCAAGCGTTGACCAAGCGTTGACCAAGCGTTGACCAAGCATTGACCAGAGCTGCTGACCATTTGTTTGACGAAGCTGGAGTTGGTATATTCTCGCCAAGCCTCCAACCTATCCCCTCGCCCTATGGATGTGCACATACCCTGTGGTACTTGCTGAGTCTGTCTTTCTCTTCTTTCTGCATCGAGTCTCTTCTGTCCAGATGTAGGAACTCTGTATATGAAGAATAGGGCCTTGTTGACCAAACCCACACGGGCTCACTAGGGCTAAAGACTGTGTTTGAGGACTCGACCGTCCCGGAGGACACGAACCCTCCCAAGGACCGGTACTAGCCAGCGGGCTGCTCGGTGTGGCACGGTAGGCCCAAAATCCGAGCTGTGGGCTGCACAACAGACCGTTTAAGTCTTGAGAGGACTTGCTGATCGCGTCGTCCTGTCTGCAACGTTAAATAATTCCTGAGGAGTTGCGGGGTATCTCCTTAAATACCTCCTGATCAGTGGTGAGTCCTATAGTGACGGCCATAGTTTAGGTCTAGGCTAGTGACTCTAGTTGACAGGATCCTATTCGGATTCTGTGGTCCCTAGATTGAGTCAATTAGGTTGTGTCAGTCAAGGGGTAGAAGTCTAAGTGGTGAGGAGTGGAACTATTGTTTAGTTGTGCACCTGACACCATGGTTGACACCCGCGGTGGGAAGAGCACTACCCCTTACACCCAAGCTTAAGAGGAGCAAGCCGCCACCATTTTAAGAGAGAGAAAAGAAAAGAGGGAGAACAAGGAGCTCCTTAAGCAGGCGAAGTTAAAGATAATAGCGAAGGAGCGGGCGGCGAAAAAGAAAAAGTTGGAGGAGGAGATGAAAAAAATACAACAGGAGGAGGAAGAGAAGATGAAGGTTGCAAAAGAAGAGGACATAGAGGAGGAGGAACAACTAGAAGAAGAAGAACAGACCCTCAAAAGGAGGCGTGCGGGAGGAAGAGGACAGAGCAGTGGCACGGAGGAGGATGATCCGTGGGTGGAGAAGAAGATAAGCGAGTGGTTGGCTAATTTATCTTTGGGGGAAGATGAGGAGGCGATGTTGTATGTGCCTCAGGAGGAGAAGGAAGCAACAGCAAGGGATCTCGAAGCAGCGAGTGATCCCCTGGAACGCCAGACAATAGAAAATGAGAAAAAGTTGAAGTGGAAGTTGCGTCTGGCGAGAGAGAAGAAGAGGAGGATGGAGGAGGCTAACCGGATGGGCAAGGAAGTGGAAAGCTTACATTCGTGTAGGCAAGAGGTACAGGCCCAACCTGATATACAGGCTAAGTTGGACAAGATCCTTAGGAGCATTGAGCTCCTAGGCCGGGCCTGGACCGAACACCATTAGTCTGTTCGGGGCCAAGAAATGACCCTCCATTCCATCCGGACCGGGTTTAGAGAGTTTGAGCGTGACATGATGACTCACGTCTGAACCGAAGTTAAGAAGCTGAAGGAAGGCGCAAAATTTTTTTGTGCAGGCGCCAAAGTAGTAGCCGCGTCAGAGAATGAGGGTCGTATCCGCAAAGAGTCTGTTAAGCTCAAGTTTCCTGCGGAAAAAATGAGGAGCATTTTGATAATTGGGAGGTTAACGTCAACAATTATATATATTTACAACATATTTTACCTGAGGAACACGTCCTTGTAGCCTTCCATGCCGTGAAGGATGAAGTGGCTAGTTTTGCCAGGTCCCTCGCGCGAGCAACCAGTTGTGAAAAACAACATAGTTGCATATTCCAAAATTACCCCCCTTCCTCACTTCTTCAAACTCCTGAGAGAGAGGTTCGTTAACGTCACGAGAAGCGTTAGGCCCTCTGACAAGCTGCAAACGATCCACTCCAGGCAGTGGAAGAGTGCAAGAGCACTCAAGGCAGTGATGGATGATCTGGTAGCCATCCCAGACCACGGGGTCACTGAGACCCAGTTAGTTAACTTATTTTATCGTGCCATACTAAAACCCCTGCAAGAGCATTTCTTTGAAAAGACCTAACATGCTAACATTACGTACGATGCGTTAAGTAGATAAGTGGTCATGTTCGAGGTGAAATCCATGCCAGTTTCTACTTTCTGGCACAAGGATTTGGATAAAGGGAAAAAGTGGAAAGGACGTACCATCTCGGGTCAGGTTAGGGCCAAGGATCATCTGATCCTTATATTTGATAAGGGTGGTACGGACGAAGTCCCCTACAATCAAATTGAGTGGGGGCTAGAGGAGGATGACAATAGTGTGGGTCAAGGGAGGACGTACGCTGCTGTCACGGTTGGAGGGAGACCGAAAGGTAGAGGAGGAGGCCAGGGCCAAGGGGGCCGGGCCACGGGAGGTCGAGGTCCGGACGCACAGGGGGGTGGCGACCAAAGGAACCGCCAAGAGGGAGGTAGGGGTCTAGATCCCCCGCCGAATCGTTCGGGTCCCGGTCGATCCCCACAGCGGAGAGGTGGAGGATCATCTTAGAGGAGAGGAGGTTGGCACACAGGTTGGCCACGGGGCCGGCCTTGGGAAGATCTGGGTTTGGATCAGCGTGTGTGGCAACAACGAATGGATCAGGGGCAGTGCATTTACTGCGGTGACCCTGCCCATATCATTAAATGTTGTCCAAAGTATAGAAAAGTCCGTTTCACTGGCCAAGGGTCAAAAGGCAGCCACTAGTGGGGGTCGCAACTGCCCTTACCAGACCCTATTTATAGTGACCTTCTCAAGAAAGTTAAGGAGGCCCCAGAGACCGAACCAGATTACCTCATTACAGAGGGATTACTGTTCGAGAAGACCAACGTAGTAGTTAGGTGAGTGATCACGAGATTCTGCTGTCTATAGTTAGCAATAGAGACACCCGGTTCACTAGTCAGAATTGGCAGGAATTGATGAAAGTCTATGGGTCAAAGTTGCTAATGTCATCTGACCATCATCCAGAGACCAACGACCAGACTGGGCAAATGAATAAGATCCTGCAACAAGTTCTACGCATATATATTAGACCGGATCAGATGAACTGGGATGAGATGTTGCCCAAGGTAGCCAATGCGTATAACAATAGTGTGCATTTAGCCACCTGTCGTACTCCCAATGAGTTGCACAAGTCCTTTAGACCGCGCAGACCATTTGAGGGACTTAACCGGGATCAGATTCATAGGCTACCGTCAGATACTAGGGAGTTTGCGATGCAGCACGGGAAGGAGTTAGCTACCGTCATTGAGAACCTCAGGAAGGCCCAACAGAGAATGATAGAACAGGCTAATAAGCACCGTCACTCGTCACAATTTCAAGTAGGCAACCTTGTCTGGGTCAAGTCCAAAAAATTTGCTCCTGAGGAGAACATTTCGCAAAAGTTACTGCCCGCATACAGAGGACCGTGACCAGTTCTAGAAGTTAAGGGCGGAGAGGATGGGCCGCCTACACGGTAGAGATCCCAGCACACCTCCACACCTACCCTGTGTTTCATGCGTCAAAGTTGTTGTCGTGTGTCACAAGACAACAATTTCCATCAAGAAGATCCATGATCCCTCCGGATTTGGATGGAAGGTATGACATTGAGGGCACTGTAGACGAAGACATATTCAGAACAAGAGGTAGAGCCTGAGGTCGTCCACAAAAACAGTATAAGGTCCGATTTGCTTATCAGGAACTCGAGGACGACCGCTGGTTTACTAGAACTGAACTCCTGGAAACAGCTCCCGACGCAGTTAGAGCCTACAAGAGAGAAAAAAAAGGTAAAAATCCGGTCTTGGACTAAATTATTATCGGAGGACCTCGAATTTAGGCCGGCGGGAGTAAAACGGTATTCACCTGTCAGCAGTAGTGAATGCAGATGTCAGAGCTCGATCCCTAGTCCTTACCTTACCTGTGTACACTACTTCTGTCGACCCCGAGAGTTGAAGTCTTGACCTGTGTATTCGTAACAGTTGGTAGGCTGTCGTAGGGTCTGTAGGTTGTAGGGGTTCGATCTGTAGACCTGTCGGATAAAGGTCTTAGTGAGTTCTAGAAGTCGTAGCTGTAGAATTTCTGAAACGTCAAGGTCGTAGCTGCTACAGTGTCGAAGGGCCAAGTCCACAGACTTCCGGAAGGTCCGGAAGTGGCCCTTCAAACGTTCCTCACAGTAGACCAGAGGCAAATGGGCAAGTGGTGAGGTCCACCCATGTTGAGTAAGCGGTACCCAGTCCCAGTCTCACTTAGTTCAGTCAGCAAGTACCATGTGGGACTGTGTGCACTCAGTGCCCGGTGGAAAAGAGGCAGACTAGCCACAAACAAAAGTATAAATCAAGAGGTAGCGTCCAACCATTCATTCATTCCTGCGCGAGCCATGCGGAAACGCTGTTTGAGCGACTTGTGCGAGGTGGTCTGCAGAGTGCCCGAAGACGAAGTGGGCAGAGTAGAGGTTGCGTAGCCATAGCCAGTAGGGTTGAGCGGCCATAGCTGTCGTAGGTGGTAGGCGAGTGTAGTGTGTGCGTGTGTGTGATACAGTGTGTCGCGTGTGGGATATCCAGGGTGATCCTGAGTTGAGTGTGTGTGAACAGCAGAGCTAAGCACAGTGACGAACAAAGAGTTGTACAGGCGATGATGCGCCATAGCCTGTTGAAGCGAGCATGTATCTGAACGATGTTTCCGACTTCTATATCTCTGAGCTTTGAGTGGGCGCTGAGCGCCAGTGTGACTTGCCATCTGTTTGCGTAAATGCGAGGTATAAAAGAAAGCGAGTCTGATTGCAGGTGGATCCAACCCAATTTAGAAACAGGAAAAAAAAATAAAATTGCATTGAGTGGAACTGGTAAACAATCTCATTTTCGTGCGTTCGAATCCTACATTCCACAAGCTAAGCTAGGTTAGTACATCTATCAGGAATGAATACATCTGCGCACAATGGACAGTCACTGCAATGCCTGCCCACCCCTCATCACCATGATGAGGGACTTGTACAACCTTGCTCTTGCACCACTGATGTGGTACCAACCTACCCCGTGGGCTAGGGAGAGATCCGTGTTGGTTGGTGTTCCCCCATACTATACATAGACTAGCGAGAGGATGAGATAGATGAGTACTGACAAGAAGATGATATAGATGAGAGAAGAATATAGCTTCTACATCTACATCTACATGTATCTACATCTACATCCTCTACATCTACATCTATATCTACATCTATCTACATCTACATCTACATCTACATACTACTAACTAAAGGAAAAGTCGGGCCTAGCGTGACGCCGGTGCGAGACCTGGTCTACTAAAGGAAAAGCCCGGTCTCACGTGACGCCGGCGTAAGACCCGGTCTCCAGGTTAGGGACCTTGGGTGGCGGGCCCAGGGACGAAATTGCACCGACTGTCAGGCCCACGAATCAGCGCGGGGCACGAGGGAGAAGTCGAGTGTCGTTTCGTGCCTGGGGGGGGGAAGACGGGAGTGCCCAAAGGAACTTGAGGGGCGAAAAGCGAAGGGGCCTGGGCGAAAGACGGGAGCGCCCAATTGAGAGGCAAAAAGCGGACGGGCCCGGGCGGAGCTGAGGGGCGTAACCCCGTTTTTCGACAGCAAGTTTGTGAACTGAATCTAGAAGTGTGGCAATGTATATTTCCATGTTCTAGTGGAAGATTCATTCAATTTGCTCATCCTATCAATGGACGTAGCTTCTTTGTATCTCTCTGCACACATGGCTAAAAAATATATATATATTTTCATATTCTAGTGGAAGATTCATTTCGATTTTGCCAATCCAATTGATGGAAGTAGCCTCTCTCTGTCTCTCTGCGTGCATGGTTGGAAATCTCTCTCTGTCTCTCTGTCTCTCTCTCTCTCCACTTACTACTAAAGGAAACACCGGATTTCGTGTGATGCCAGCGGGGCACGAGGGAAAAGTCGAGTGTCGTTTCGTGCCCGACGGGGAAAGATGGGAGCACCCAAAGAAACTCGAGCGGCGAAAAGCGAACGGGGCTAGGTGGGGCTAAGGGGCAAAACCTTGTTTTTCGGCCGCGGGTTTGTGGACTGGATTTAGAAGTGTGGCAGTGTATATTTCCATGTTCTAGCGGAAGATTCATTCGATTTGCTCATCCTACCGATGGAAGTAGCCTTTTCTCTATCTCTCTGCATGCATGGCTGAAAAGCAATGTACATTTTCATATTGTAGTGGAAGATAAATTCCGATTTTGCTCATCCTATCGATGGAAGTAGCCTCTCTCTGTCACTTTGCGCGCATGGCTGAAAATCTCTCTCTCTCTCTCTCTCTCTCTCTCTCTCTCTCTCTCTCCTTACTACTAAAGGAAATGTTGGATCTCATGTGATGCCAACGGGGCACGAGGGAAAAGTCGAGTGTCTTTTCGTGCAAGTGCCTGGTGGGGAAAGATGGGAGCGCCCAAAGAAACTCGAGGGGCGAAAAGCGGATTGGGCCAGGCGGGGCTAAGGGGCAAAACCTCGTTTTTCAGCCGCAGGTTCGTGGACTTAATCTAGAAGTGTGGCAGTGTATATTTTCATGTTCTAGCGAAAGATTCATTCAATTTGTTCATCCTATCGATGAAAGTAGCTTATCTGTATCTCTCTGCACGCATGGCTGAAAAACAATGTATATTTTTACATTCTAGTGGAAGATTAATTCGATTTTGCTCATCCTATCGATGGAAGTAGCCTCTCAGACTCTCCGTCTCTCTGCGTGCATGGCTGGAAATATCTCTCTCTCTCTCTCTCTTTCTCTCTCTCTCTCTCTCTCTCTCTCTCTCTCTCTTTTTCTCTCTCTCTCTCTCTCTCTCTCTCTCTCTCTCTCTCCCTCTCTCTCACACTCTCTCTCTCTCACTCCACTTCTCTACATACTACTAAAGGAACGTTGGGTCTCTTGTGATGCCGACGGGGCACGAGGGAAAAGCGGAGTGTCGTTTTGTGCTCGGCGGGGAAAGATGGGAGCGCCCAAAGAAACTGGAGGGGCGAAAAGCGGACGGGGCCAGGTGGGGCTAAGGGGCAAAACCTCGTTTTTCGACCGCGAGTTTGTGGACTGAACTTAGACGTGTGGCAGTGTATATTTCCATGTTCTAGCAGAAGATTCATTCCATTTGCTCATCTTACCGATGGAAGTAGCTTCTCTGTATCTCTCTGCACGCATGGTTGAAAAACAATGTATATTTTCATATTCTAGTGGAAGATTAATTTCAATTTTGCTCATTCTATCGATGGAAGTAGCCTCTCTCTGTCTCTCTGCGTGCATGGCTAGAAATCTCTCTCTCTCTCTCTCTCTCTCTCTCTCTCTCTCTCTCTCTCTCTCTCTCTTTCTCTCTCTCTCTCTCTCCACTTGTCTGCATGCTACTAAACGCCGGGTCTCTTGTCATGTCGGTAGGGCACGAGGGAAAAGTCGATTGTCGTTTCGTGCCCGGCGGGGAAAGATGGGAGCGCCCAAAGAAACTCGAGGGGCGAAAAGCAAACGGGGCCGGGCGGGGTTGAGGGGCAAAACCCTGTTTTTCCGCCGCGGGTTTGTAGACTGAATCTAGACGTGTGGCAGTGTATATTCTCATGTCCTAGCGAAAAATTCGATCGATTTGCTCATCGCATCGATGGAAGTAGCCTCTTTGTATCTCTCTACACGCATGGCTGAAACGCAATGGATATTTCCATATTCTAGTGAAAGATTCATTCCGATTTTGCTCATCCTATCGATGGAAGTAACCTCTCTCTATCTCTCTGCGTGTATGGCTGGAAATCTCTCTCCCCCTAAGACAGATGAGTACTGACAAGAAGATGATACAGATAAGAAAAGAATATAGCCTCTACATCTGCATCTACATCTAAATTTATCTATCTACACATATTTACATCCACATCTACATATTGTCTACCTCTACATCTATCTACATCTCCATACTACTAAGGGAAAAATCGAGTCTCATGTGACGTCGGCGCGAGACCCGTTCTCCAGGTTAGGGACGTTGCATGCCGGGTCCAGGGACGAACTTGCACCAATCGTCGGGCCCACGAATCAGCGCGGGGCATGAGCGAAAGGTTGAGTGTCGTTTCATGCCTGGCGGGGAAAGATGGGAGCGCCCAAAGAAACTCGAGAAGCGAAAAGCGGACGGGGCAGGGCGGGGTTGAGGGGCAAAACCCCATTTTTCGGCCTCGGGTTTATGGACTGAATCTAGAAGTGTGGCAGTGTGTATTTACATGTTATAGCGTAAGATTCATTCGATTTGTTCATCCTATCGATGAAAGTAGCCTCTCTGTAACTCTCTACGCAGATGGTTGAAAAACAAAGTATATTTTCATATTCCAGTGGAAGATTCATTCTCATTTTACTCATCCCATCGATGGATGTAGCCTCACTCTATCTCTCTGCGTGCATGGCTGGAAATCTCTCTCTCTCTCTCTCTCTCTCTCTCTCTCTCTCTCTCTCTCTCTCTCTCTCTCTCTCTCTCTTCATCTCTCTCTACATCTGCATCTACATCAAAATTTATCTATCTACACATATTTACATCCACATCTACATATAGTAAAAGGGCCTTTACCCGATTCAGACCCTGTTCGGCAAATGCAGCATAGAGGGGTCACGCGCCAGGGCCCAACTCGTGAAAGCAGATCAAAGGACATGTTCTCTGGGTCAAAAGTCACATCTTAGTTAAACCAAAAGCCAACGTCAAAGGTCACAGTTGTGCCCCTGAATGAACAGTTGCAATGATTAGATTTGGAGGTCACATCTGTTCGTCTAGAGGGTGTGTAGGTCATGTCTGTTCAGGTAAGAGGTGTGTCTGTACGTGCAGTATGTGTGCCTGTTCGTGCAATATGAGTGTCTGTTCGTGTAGAATGTGTATCTGTCCAAAAGGAAGTCGAAGGACAGGTTCCCAGTTCTATCTAAGTCTAATATGGGGTCTAGATTCAGACACCCAGTCCGAAATCCATGCCAGATGGCCGCAGCAGCAGCAGACCCTGAGGGAAAAATACTGGGACACACACATATGCATGGGTCTAGGACTGAGGAAGGCCCAAAGTGCCAATACAGGCCAATGCAGACGTCGCCAGGGGAGGCCAGCAGTATAAAGCAATAGGCCAGCCTCCCTTGACATCAGATTCCCACTGGCATATTGGCGTGGAAGTGCTGCATGCACTTGTGCGCTGGCTGGCTGGGTTAGCGCTGGAGGAGAAGCTGCGCTGAGAGGAGGAAGAGAGTGACAGACATATCTGCGCCAGCTAGTTAGTATAGGTAGTGGGTTAGTAGTTAGTCTACGGTGAGTGACAGACATATCTGCGCCAACTAGTTAGTATAGGTAGTGGGTTAGTAGTTAGTCTACGGTGAGTAGCATTCAAAGTAAATCTTCGTAATAGGAGTGTGCATGTATGGTGGGACAAGAGAATCAAGACTGAGATCCAAGAGAGAGAAAGAAAAGAGACTGGGGTAGAATATGACTATGATGGATACTTACCTGCTGTGCACTGTACTTGAGTTCTGAAGGTGGTGCCGGATGAGCCAGGCCCCATTCGTGAGGCAGAACGAAGAAACTCATGATAATGTTGGACGCTGAACTTTGGATCTCGATATACTCTTGTACAATGAGTTAATGATTAATTGAGCTGCGCATCTTGGTTCTATCCCATCTCATTTGGACTATGTGTGAGTTTCATCTTGTGTGAGTCAATGTCCATGCATGCGTTGTGATACATTCCAGCAAGAGGAGGACAGTCAGGTCCCTTGCAATCTTGGTATCGGAGCAAAAACTTGTTGCACTCACGGCGCCGGCATGAGTAAGGCCGACGAGAAGAAGAAAAAAATGTTGGCTTGAGGATGATGCTGGCGATGGTGGAGTTGTGAGACAGAGGTGGATTGAGATTGGGGAAGAAGTAAGCCGAAGAGGAAAGGGCAGAAGATTACTTACCTGGAGCGTTGGAGTACGGAGCAACGAGGAGCTTCATCGACGACCGCTTTAAAGAGAGAAGAACCTCCATATCCCCTTACCTGGCTGCGTGTGTGTGTACTCTACTTCTTTCCCTCTCTGATGGTCGCTGCTGCTGCTGTCTACCTAAGGTCAGGTTTGGGAGTCAGGACACAAGTGTCTGGTCACATTAAAGGTAGTAGTGGTCAGAGTCCTGATGGTCCGCTTTTCTACCCTTCTAATGTGATATCTGCAGGAGGTGGTTAAGGTGGGGGAAACTGGTGTGAAGTTGTCGATTGCCACGTCAAGCACGGTATTAAGCAAAGTCAACAGGGCAGCGCTAATCTGTGTGAACGAAGTATAGCTCGGGTACTCTGACATGGTTATACTCTAACTTCTCCCTGCGCAAGAGGACAAACAGTAAAAGATTAGTACAAACAGAAACAACCAGACCAAGAAGAAAGGAAAAAAAAAAAAAAAACTAACTAGGGGAAAGACAGACAGCGTGTAAAAGTCAAAAGAAGTCCTATTACATAGTGAAATTTTGTATGGTCTAAAATTTGTTATTTTTGAAGCAACGATTCTCAGAGTTCAAAAAACAAATAAAAAAAATAGCATCCCATCCATATCAGATAGAGTTTAGTAGTAGTTTGGGGGATAGTATCTTGGTGGACCAGCGGAGGACCACCTGTGCTGTCATCCACCGTGGATGACTATCCCAAGCAGGGGATTATGGCCCTTTCGGTTTTGTTGGGCCCTTTGTTTCGGGTGTTTTTCCCCCTGGGCTTCGCAAGAGTCTGTGTTTCCCGAATGATGATGAGATCAGGAGCAATCAAGCCAGGGCCCACGCCTGCGGAACAGGCTGAAGTAGAGCGCCGACACGCTGAAAAGAAGAAAGAAAAAGAGGAAAGAAAAAAGCAAAAAGAAGAAGAAGTAAAGGAGAAGATACAAGAAGAAGAAGAAAGAGTAAAAAGAGAAATGAAAGAAAAGTTAGAGAAAGAGTTAAAGGAAGAATTACAAACTATAGAAGAAGAAGAAGAATCTGAAGAGGGGGAAGAAAAACTTATTAGACGACGGACAGAGAGGGGAGCGAGTAGTCAAACAGGTGGTGAAGTGTTTGTTAAACTGCTGGACTGGTACGACCAGTATGCTTATACCAACGATCGAATCGAAGAGACAAAAGAAGAAAAAAATGTGTTCATTGCGAGACTGACAACTATTACAGATCAGAGAGAAAGAGATCTGATGCTTGAAGAGAAACGGGCAGAACTGCATGCTAAGATGTTGGCAGCAAAGCGGCGAGAGTTAGACGAAAGAAAAAGATTGCAAATAGAAGGTGCAAGGCTGCACAGAGAGTTGCAAGAGCAAAAAGACAAACAAGCGACAACAGAAGAAAAGTTAGCCCTCTTAACCGAAACAGTTTTGCATAGCAAACAAGAATTAGAAGCAATGAACAAAACTCTGCAAAAAGTTGAAAACCACCAGTATGAATTTGAAGGAGTCTAGAACACCTTCCTTCAGAAGTCCGCAAAGGATGTTGATCAGCATATACAGTCATACATCCAGAAATTAGATAACCACATCACTCAGACCTTTACTCCGACCGTAATTGAGAAGATAGTTCAAGGCAGCGGAGGAGGAGGAGATGGAGATGGAGATGGGGGTGATGGAGACAAGAAAGGAAAAGGAGTCCAGCGAGAAGACACAGGGAATATTAGGAAAATTAAAGTTAGAGTGTCGTGGACTTACACAGGCAAGAGGGAGGAAAGTGTCCTGCATTGGATTGCGGTCGTAGAGTCCTACGTGTACGGTCAACGAATCCCATATTGGGATAGAGTTTTGATGGCCACTTCATGTATGGCCGGCGATGCGATGAGTTTCGCCATATCGTTGCAAAAGGAAGCAAACTGCCAAACGATGATTGAATATTCACAACAAACCAGAATTGAAGACTTCTTTAAAGTAGTTTGAGAACGATTCGAAGATAAAAATTTGGCTCGCCGAACTGGAATGCTAATTTTGAATATTGCGATTGAAAATGGAAGAGTGCGTCTGCACTCAAAGCAACGATGGACGAACTCTTGCAATGCGCTAAGCATGGACTAACTCTTACTCAAATCCTCAACAATTTCGCTAGGGAACTTCCTGATCCCCTCCGTACTCAACTTTATCCCCGCACAAAAGAAGAGGGGATGACATACGAGAAGTTCAGCAAGATCGCTATAGATCATGCTGGCTTCTTGGTTGAAGTTAATTACTGCCATTATTGGAAAGATCTGCAAGCGGGAAAGAAATGGCAGAACCGCACAATCTCAGGGAACATACCTGGGAAAGACAACCTCCTTCTGACCTTTGAAGAAGGAGGTGTCGAAACTCTTTCCTATGACCAAATAGACTATGGTCTTGAGGAAGGACCCAGCGGTCCGGTAGCTCAGGAGGGGAGCTACGCGGCCGATGCAGCCCGCGAGGGAGGGCGACAAGGACGAGGACGTGGCCGAGGAAGAGGAGGCCGCGGACGAGGTGGAAGAGGACCCGGTACCCAGAGGGGTGGTGGCGAAGGTAGCTACTACGTGGGTGGAAGGGGTAATGGTCCCTCGCAAGGTGGCCGTGGTTCTACCTGGGGAAGAGGAAGAGGCGCGTGGTATGATACTTGGGACAAACCATATCCACCCTATCCAGGCTTGCCCGAAGGGAAACCTTGGAAGAAACTGGGAATCACTGAGAAAGTTTGGCAGGAAAGAAAAGTCGCTGATCAGTGCCTCAAGTGTGGTGACCCCAACCACATTGTTCCCTACTGTCCAGATTATAAGATACTAAAAGGGAACAACCAGTAGAGGTCTCAGTTGCCTCTACGAGAACTTCAAATGTAGAAAGAAAGACATCCTCCCATCCGAAGGTTCCACTGGCAGAGACTGAAGAGGAAGACAATCCCTATCTATTACACTGTCCAGAGGTGGCAAGCGTATGCATCTCTCTAGATGGATCCCTCGCTGGCATGGGTGATGAGTTGGCCGCTCGTCGCCAAGCCTGGACTGAAATGAAGAAACGAAAAGGACAATTAATAATTGCAGATCTAGAGTGAATAAAGTAAGAGTTGGAGGTATGATTGATAACAAATCAAATCGCAGTTATATTAGTAAGAAAGGATTGCAAAAGTTGCATCTCGGGCTTAAGGTAAAACAACTAACTGAGGCTGTAGTAAGTAAATTAGCTAATAGTACAGTAACTGTGATGGATAGATATGTTGAAGGGGTTAAGATATACTTCCGGCTAGAAGTAGAGGGGAAGGTGAAACGCGTTCTCCATTCTCTGACCCTCTTGGTGGAAGATAATATTCCTTTTGACATTCTCTTAGGTATGGATTGGGATGAAGCTGCAAATGCGGACATAAAGATGAGGGATCATGAGTGTTGGCTCCCTAGTCCGCAGGGTGGAAAGAAGAGAGTCCGCCTATTCCATGATTGATGTATGAGTGCCCCAGAGTTCGCTCGCCATGTCAGGAAGTACAGCTTGTATGACCAAGTCTTTGCGGCATATGTGCGCCCAGTAAAGGAGGGTGAAGTTAAAGAAGAGCCTAAGTCCCCAGAAATTGAGAAACTTCTGAAGGAATTCGCAGATGTGGCAGAGACCCTAAGCGGTGTGGTTGAGAGACCCATTAAGCATCGCATAAATATTATCCCAGGAAGTTCGATTCCTGAGGGGGTCATCTAACGAATGTCACCTAAAGAGTTGGATTAACTGCGATCCCAGCTTGATGAATTGTTGGAGAAAGGATGGATTATGCCTAGCTCCTCGCCCTATGGTACGCCTGTGTTGTTTGTGCCTAAAAAGGATGGCGGGGTACGCATGTGCATAGACTATAGAAAGTTGAATTAAATAACTGTAAAGAATGCCGAGCCGTTACCGCGGATACACGATCTGCTGGATCGTGTGCAGGGTTGCAAATACTTTACAAAAATTGATTTGAAATTCGGCTACCATCAGATTGAGGTAGAGCCAGAAAACCAATATAAAACTATCTTTCGAACGAGGTATGGGCACTATGAGTTCATTGTGTTCCCCTTTAGTCTTACAAATGCCCCTGCAACCTTCCAAAAAACTATGAACGAACTCTTTCGCGAGTGGCTTGATAAGTTTGTCATTGTTTATTTGGATGATATTTTGGTTTTTAGTAAAGATTTGAAAGAACATTCTGAGCACCTTCGACTTGTGCTAAATAAATTGCGTGAGGTTGAAACTAAACCCAAAGAAGTGTGAATGGGCTAAGCGTCAGGTTTTATAACTAGGGCATATACTTGATGGTGATGGGATCAAACCGAAAGACTCGAAAATAACGGCAATTCGCGATTGGCCTAACCCTCACACTTTGACTGAGTTACGGTCGTTCCTTGGGCTAGCCAATTACTATCGGAGTTCGTGAGACACTTCACGATCATTGCTGCACCCCTTCGCAGATTACTTAAGAAAGAAACTATCTGTAAGTGAGATTCAGACTGTACAACTTCATTTAAACATTTAAAGAAATGTTTGATTAACTACCTGGTTTTGAAAGTTGTTGACCCTTCATTGCCCTTCGTGGTCACGACTGACGCCAGTCAGTACGGGATTGGCGCTGTACTCCAACAAGACGATGGAAGTAGATACAGGCCTGTACAGTTTATGTCCCGACAACTGCCTAATAAGAAACTCGTCGCTTCTACGTATGAGAAAGAGTTGTATGCTCTCAGGGAAGCTTAAGATCACTGGCGACACTATCTCCTAGAAAGACACTTCAAAGTGTACTCGGATCATGAAACACTTCGCTCGCTTAAGACACAGGCCCGAATGACACTTAAATTGACGAGGTGGGCCGCCGAGATTGATCAATATGACTTTGAGCTAAAGCCAGTTAAGGGTAAGTATAATGTTGTCGCCGACGCATTAAGTCGAAAATCAGATTTCTTCGTTGCAATGGTAACATATTTAGATGTGGGCACCGATCTGCAAGATAAAATTAGGAATGCGTATTCCACTGATCATGTCTATGGCGCTATGCTTAAGCGTATACAAGAAGCGCCGACAGAGTTTCCTAACTATCGTATCACGCAAGGACTATTGTTTGAAAGGACTGATGTGCATGGCAGACTTTGTATTTCAAATGTAGAAGAGATCAAAAGTTTGATCTTAGGGGAATGTCATGACATCGAAGGTCATTTCGGGTGGAGGAAGACTTACGTGAATCTTGTGCGTTCCTACACCTGACCTCGTATGAAACCCGACTGCATTGCATATGTGCAGGGCTGTCAAGTGTGCCAAAGAAATAAGACCACCACACAACCTCCTCTTGGTCTACTTAAGCCTTTGCCTATTCGAACAGGTCCAGGAGACTCTGTGTCCATTGACTTTATGGACACCAACGTAAAAAGCAGGAATGGGAAGACGCAAGTAATGGTAATCGTCGACAAATTTAGTAAATATATCGTTTTCGTAGCTTTACCAACGAAAGCAAAAACAGAACTGGTAATCCAGAAACTCTTTAACCATTGGGTGAAAGACTATGGGCATCCATTGACAATTGTGAGTGACAAAGATACACGGTTCACGAGTGAACAATGGCAACAACTTATGAATGTCTATGGCTCTAAGTTAACTATGTCATCAGGTAGACACCCTGAGACAAATGGCCGGACTGAGCAGATGAATAAGATTTTGCAGCAAACGCTGCGCATGTATATCCATCCCGACCAGATTGACTAGGACGAACATTTGTCCAAAGTTGCTAGCGCCTACAATAACTCTGTTAATCTATCTACATGCAAGACTCCGATGGAGTTGCATCTGGGATGGCGTCTACGCAGGCCTATTGATCGGCTAAACCCGGATCAAGTACATAAGCTTCCACTAGAAACTAGTGAATTTGCTATTCAGTATCAGAAAGACAATGAAAAGGTAAAAAAAAATATAATGAAAGCACAACATCAGATGATTGAACAGGCAAATAAGCATAGAAGACCTTCACAGTTTGCTGTAGGTGATCTAGTGTGGGTTAAGTCTAAAGTTTGTTCCTGAAGAGAACATCTCTCAGAAGTTATTACCCGCCTACAGAGGACCTTGGCAAGTTCTCGATGTGATTGGCGATGTGGATGGTTCTTCATATGTTATAAAGATTCCTCTACATCTGCATACGTATCCAGTATTTCACGCTCCATGAGTGCATTAAATAATCCTACGAGGGTATCCTATTGCCCTTCTGAAGCTGACCGTCCTAAGACCGGGTTAGTTTGGACAGAAGACGATTGTTGAGGGTATTCCTACAGGAACACCCTTCTCTTAATTTAATATAGAATCAAGTAGGTAATAGACAGACAGACCCCAACGGAGGCCCCTCTACTACCTTCCTTGGGTAATGAGTAGTCCAACTGTTAAACAAGCAATGGGATGACTCCTACAAAAGCCTCCCTACTACCGGTCTGGTGGTCGGACTGTCTGAGGGTAAGTAGGCTAGGAAAGGAAGAGTATAAATGTGATTTCGTACTCTTTGCAGATTGTTAGTCAGCTTTAGACTCAAGTGTGTGAATAGGACGACCCTCCCTGGAGCCCCCTACTACACCTTGAATAAGTGCAAAGACCGAATCTTCCTGAGTGGTAATAAGAAAGGAAGTTAGTACCAAAATCACCTGAGTTCACTTTTCACAATCAAGCAGATCCTAGTTAATCAAGGTGGTGAGGTAGCACACACAGGAGTACCGCCACCTTCTGAACGGGTCAATTGTCCCAATTTCATAAGGCAAGTGTCCAACCCATACATGGGTTTTCTACCGCCGTCTGAGACTGGTCTGGTGTGTTAACAGGGCGACCCGCACAAGAGTCTCCCTTTATTATTTCTAGATGTCAGACACCTATTTCCGTCACGACGACAGTCCCGGTAGAGAGCACCTAATTTAGTTCATAAGTTAACGTCAGGTACTTCTTCCCATCACGACGACAGTCGATCTGGTAGATAGTACCTATTTTATCTCATAAGTATTTATTAGTACTCTTTTCTCATTACGACGACAGTCGATCCGGTAGAGAGTATTTAAATTAGTTTATAAGTATTTGTTCGTACCCTTGTCCCATCACGACTACAGTCGATCCGACAGAGAGTACTTAGATTAGTTCATAAGTATTTGTTTGCACCCTCGTCCCATCACGACGACAGTCGATCCGGTAGAGAGTACTTAGATTAGTTCATAAGTATTTGTTTGTACTCTTGTCCCATCACGACGACAGTCGATCCGGTAGAGAGTACATAATTTAACTCATTAGTTATTGTCAGATACCCCTTTCCGTCACGACGACAGTCGCTACGGTAGAGAGTACTTGATTTAGTCCCTAAGTTATTGTTAGATACCTCTGCCCATCACGACGACAGTCGATCAGGTAGATAGCAAGGTAACTCACACATGAGTACCTAAGTTAGCTCATAAGTCAGTGTCAGAACCCTCCTCCCGTCACGATGGCAGTCGATCTGGTAGAGAGTACCTATTTTAGTTCATAAGTATTTGTTTGTACCCTCGTCCCATCACGACGACAGTCAATCTGGTCGAGAGTACTTGTTTTAGTCCATAAGTATTTGTTTATACCCCCGTCCCATCACGACGACAGTCGTTCCGGTGGAGAGTACTTAGATTAGTTCATATGTGTTTGTTTTTACTCTCGTCCCATCACGACGACAGTCGATCCGGTAGAAAATACTTAGATTAGTTCATAAGCATTCGTTTGTACCCCTGTCCCATCACGACGACAGTCGATCCGGTAGAGAGTACTTGTTTTAGTCCATAAGTATTTGTTTGTACCCCCGTCCCATCACGATGACAATTGTTTCGGTAGAGAGTACTTAGATTAGTTCATATGTGTTTGTTTGTACCCTCGTCCCATCATAACGATAGTTGATCCGGTAGAGAGTACTTAGATTAGTTCATAAGCATTTGTTTGTACCCCTGTCCCATCACGACGACAATCGATCCGGTAGAGAGTACTTGTTTTAGTCCATAAGTATTGGTTTGTACCCCCATCCCATCACGACGACAGTCATTCCGGTAGAGAGTACTTAGATTAGTTCATATGTGTTTGTTTGTACCCTCGTCCCATCACGACGACAGTCGATCCGGTAGAGAGTACTTAGATTAGTTCATAAATATTCGTTTGTACCCTCGTCCCATCACGACGACAGTCGATCCGGTAGAGAGTACTTAGATTAGTTCATACGTGTTTGTTTGTACCCTCGTCCCATCACGACGACAGTCGATCCGGTAGAGAGTACTTAGATTAGTTTATAAGTATTTGGTTTGTACCTCGTCCCATCACGACGGCAGTCGATATGATAGAGGTACTTATTTTTCATCTCTTAGTCATGTCAGCGCACACACAAGTAGTACGACGGCTCACATATGAACCTCCATCGCCCTACTTTGCTCTTCAAGCCCAAACAACCTAGGTTCCTTCTTGGTTAATTTAGGTTTCTTCCATTTCACCAGGCAAGATTCTTATTCCAATCATATTCCATTTCCCCTTTTATTAATTCTAGTCCTGAAGAAAACATAAGCGGTGTATCACGCAACCATACAGGCAGTCCAATAGAAGGGCGTAGCTGGTAAGGGCATGTGGGAAGGGGATGGTCATGCGTACCTCTTGGTTCCCTGCCTGCAGAGTTCCACCTGAACTCCGCCAGAGCTCCCGCAATCGCCCTGTATTTGGAGATGTATGGTCTATGCAACTGATTGCTGGTACTTAGAGTAAAAAAAAATCAGTATTATTTTAGTGAAAACGCATCCCCAGTCAATCACAATCAAAGTGATAGGTACTTTGAGAGGATCAAATCAAAACACGGATGGGGAAGGATGGAGGGGGGCCGGCACCATCACACAGTGTCACCGTCTCTCTCCCCTCCAAATGCTCCCAAACTTCCCTCCCTCTTCGGCTGCCACCCAGCTCGTGGCGTTTCAAAAGTAGCAACAGTAAAACAAACGAAAATAATAATAATAATAATAATAATAATAATAATAATAATAATAAAAATAATAATAATAATAATAATAATAATAATAATAATAAAACCAATAATAACAATAATAATAAGTGAAGCAATAATGATAATAAAATAATATTAACTATAATAACGGTAATTATATACAACACTGATAATAATGAGAATAATAATAATAGTCGTAACAATAATAATAGTAATGGAGATAAATAATAATCGGAATAGTAATAGTAATATTGGGTAGTCAAACACTTTGTCAAATGTTTTAATCAAATTTTCAGGAAACAAACGAGTGAAGGTGCCTATTTGACGCATCACACTTAGTAGATCTCCCCACGTTTTCACTTCCTCCTCCCTCTTTACTTTCGTCACATCACCCTGGGCATAGCAACCTGCTCGTCTGCCCTGCATGTGCATCTTCAAGATTATGTGCGTGTGTATGTGACCGCCGTCCCGCCTGCAGATCACGTGGGTGCATGCCTACTGTTCCGCGCATATACCTGCATGCCCTGTGGGTGCATGGTTGCGACTCTGCATGCATGGCCATAGCCTACCAGCGTTCCGCCTCCGGCTGCGATCCACATCGCTCAATGCCTGCGTGCGGATACGGTGACAATATCACGTTCCCTGCGGCCTGCATCCACCTCTTACCATGCTGACCTTACGCCTCATGTGCATAAGGCGCAACATCCCGCGTACTGGCTCAACGGCCTGATGCAGCTGCTTTTCCCTTGGAAGATCCCCTGGGCTGAGACCCCTGCTGGATTTCTGCCAACCGGCTTGCAGCATTGTCTGAGACCTGTACTGAAAAGATATCGAGATAGGCCCCTCTCGCGGATTCTCAGGCCTGCCTTCACTCAAGGCGGGCGCGAGGCTTGCGGGGCCACCGATTATTGAAGTAATAATAACAATGATAATAATAATAATAATAATAATAATAATAATAATAATAAAAAAATCAATAGTTATGTTAATTAAATAGTAGTGATGCAATTAAAGTAAACAAGCCTTCTTTTTCCAGTCCGATACAGTTAATGAGAGGAAATGCTGTACCTCGAGGAACTAGCCGTACAGTTGCTGCAACAACAGTCATCCGCGACCCGGTAAGGCTCCCATTCTCCCTCTCTCTCTCTTTCTTTCTTTCGCTGTCTGCCTGTCTTCCCCTGTCTGTTTGTTTGTCTGTCCTTATTTGTGTGTGTCTGTCTGTGTCTGTATGAGACTGTCTGTGTATGTCTGAGACTGTATGAGTCTGTCTGAGACAGTCTGTGTCTGTTTGAGACTGTTTGTGTCTGTCTGTGTCTGTCTAAGACAGTCTGTGTCTGTCTGAGACTGTCTGTGTCTGTCTGAGACTGTCTGAGTATGTCTGAGATAGTCTGTGTCTGTCTGAGACTGTCTGTGTCTGTCTGAGACAGTCTGTGTCTGTCCCTTGTATGGTTTTTTAGTCCGTTACAGGCTAGTGTGGCTGTCGGGTCCCGAACCGTAGGTCCGTCCCGTGAGGGTCAAGGTCGTAGCTGCCACTGAGCTGACGGGCCAAATCCACAGGCTTCCGGCAGGTCTGGAAGCGGCCCTTCAACCGTCGCTTAGAGCAGACTAGAGGCAAGTGGGCTGCGGTACGTCCACCCCCGCTGAGTCAACGGTACCCAGTCCCGATCTCACTCAGTCCGGTCAGCGAGTACCGTACGAAACTGTGTGTACCAGCCCTGGTCAGTCAGAGTCCAGCCCAACAGGGACTGTGTGTACCCAGGGCCGATGGAAAAGGGCAGGCAGGGGCAGACAGGGCCGCCATAGCTTTAGTAGTAAGACGGCGAAGTGTGTGTGTGTGTTCGTGCACAGCGAGTAGCGTGTGGGATATCCAAGGTGAGTCGTTGTATGCGAACAGAGATTTGCACGGACGCTGAGTCATCACGACCATTGAAAGTGAACCCGTTTTCTGGGTTGCCATATCTCTGAGTTTTGAGTAGGCGCGTGTCGCCAGTTTGCTGCGCTACTGTTTGTATGCATGTAAAGTGTGAATGAAAGCAAGTCAAACCTTATATTTGTCACTACTGCTACTACTAAAAATAATAATAAAATAATAATAATAATAATAATAATAATAATAATAATAATAATAGTAGTAGTAGTAGTAGGAGGATGCTGATCAGTAGCAAACTTCAGTAAGCGAACAGCACCATATACACAAGACCAGATATTCATGACCCTGGACCAACAGCAAAATCGCATCACGAAATTCACCAAATAAGAGCACCCTAAGAGTTCGTAATTGACAATGCTGAAATAGTCCTATCATCAAAAGGAACCAGAACTGATATCCTATCTGGTGCCGTGGTTGCCTGCAACCTTCCTGCCCACAGCTTGTGCGTGGTTCGCGTATTCATCAGGTTATGTCTGTCTGTCCCTGTATGTCTGTTTCCGTAAGCCTCCTCCTGTTTGTCTGTCCACGTTCATACCCTCATGTCAGACCATTCTGTTCTCATCTGTCTACGTCCGCCGTCCTGTCTATATGTGAGTGTGTGTGTGTAGAGTGTGTGCTTGTATGTCTGTCCGTTTGTTTGTGTCTGTCTGTCGGACTGACCACGTTTGCCCGTCTGACCGACTGTGTTTACTTGTCTGAAAGACGGTCAGTCTGTCTGTTAATGTCAGTCAGTTCATCTGTTTACATCTGTCGTTCTATCTCTGCGTGCGTGTCTGCATGTCCGTATGTCTGTTCCTGTTTTGTCTGATTCTGTTTGTCTGTCTGTGTCGATTTTGTCTTCTTGTTGTTGTTGGTCTTATCTGTTTCTATCTCTTAGCTCGCATGTGTCTGCTTGTCCGCTCTCCCCTTGATTGTCTGTCCGTTTTTTCCCCCGTCTGTGTCTCTTACATGCCCAGTTGGGCGATGTGCATAGAAATCAAGGATCCGCAATGTAAAAAAAAAAAAAAAAAAAAAAAAAAAGACTGAACTATCAATACAGTGTAGGTAGAATCTCGACAAGCAATGTACAATCTAATACATACAAAGTGGTGCGGAATAGCGCAGGGAAGACTTAGATACAAAGCCTGACCTGCCCATGACTGACCTTGTTTACACAGTATCAGATAGCGAAGCAGAATGCTAGAATGCAAATGACTAGCCCAACCAATGTTTGAACGCAGACCAAACATACATCGTATCCTTCACCAGGTGTGAAGGAGCCTCGCGCTATATACAGGAAGAAGGCGCCAGGCTCAGACATATGCAGACGAAGAGGAGGGAATCAGATGAAAGGAAGGTGAGAGATGGGAATGCCGTCAACACCAAGTCCTTGTCACAAGTCTCGAATAATCCCTCGTTGCAATGTCTGAAGTCCCAAGGTCGACTCCGGATCTGATTTCACCAAGCTCTTTCTTTCTTCTCTCGTAGTCCGCAGATGTAGTGAAGTCGGATGATGAGAGGGAGAGAAGGAGATGGTGGACTGAGAAGAGGAAGAAGAAAAACTCTCTCTCTCTGTTACGAGCCAGATACTAACCTAGGATGTCGGCGCTGTGCTGCAGATACCTTGAAGACGAAGCTGGAGCATCGACGCTACAGGTAAGTACCTCTGGCCTTTGCCCAATCTCTCTCTCTTTCTCTAGTGTCATCCTAGCTATGGCGCCCATACTACAGATGACAGATCCTAGATAGCCTATACTACAATGTCGAATGATAACGACAACAACCTCCCAAGTACGAACAGATCTTACCTCAACCAAACAGACAAGTTCCCATCATATATTACTTTCTCTCTTCCTCCCTCTCTAATAATAATAATAATAATAATAATAATAATAATAACCACAATAATCATATAGTAATAATAATAACGATACTATTACTACTACCACTACTACTACTACTACTACTACTACTAATAATAATAATAATGATTATAATAATAATAATAATAATAATAATAATAATAATATGCAATATCAAAACTCAACCAAACAACATCATACATATGAGTCCAGATAATCCTGACCCCGAACCAACAGCAGCATCGCATTGCAAGAATCACCAAATAAGAACACACCAAGAATTCATAATTGACGATGTTGAACTAATCCCATCATCATCAATGAAGAACCAGAGTTGATATCCTGTCTGGTGCTCGGCACCCAAACTACATGTGGCAGATCCTATTTAGCCTACACTATGAAGCTGAAAAATGACATCAACTGCATTCCCGAAGTACGAGCATATGGCGACCAATGTCGCACGCTTCAAGCACCAGGTACGTCTCTCGCATCACTCGCAACCTCGTTCCCCACTCGTAGATGCCACGTATATCTCGCCTCTCCCTCTCTCTTTCTCACTCTCAATCTCTCTCTCTCTCTCTCTCTTTCTCTCTCTCTCTCACGCACACTCACACACTCACGCACACATTCCATCGACAGGATGAGCAAAAACGGAATGAATCTTCCGCTGAAACGTGGAAATATACACTGCCACTTTTCGATTTGCTCGTTCTATCGATCCAAGTAGCGCACGGCGAGCCGCGGGTTCGAGACTTAGCTGTTGGCCAAGGTTGGAGACTTATAGTCTCTCTCTCTCTCCTTGGTCGAATCATGAACGTCTCACACACACACATTCCATCGATAGGACGAGCAAAATCGGAATGAATCTTCTGCTGAAAGGGGAAATATACACTGCCACTTTTTGATTTGCTCGTTCTATCGATCTAAGTAGCGTGCGGCGATCCGTGGGTGGGAGACTTAGCTGTTGGCCAAGATTGGAGACTTATCGTCTCTCTCTCTCTCTCTCCTTGGTCGAATCATGAACGTCTCACACACACACATTCCATCGATAGGACGAGCAAAATCGGAATGAATCTTCTGCTGAAACGGGGAAATATACACTGCCACTTTTTGATTTGATCGTTCTATCGATCTAAGTAGCGTGCGGCGAGCCGCGGGTGGGAGACTTAGCTCTCTCTCTCTCTCTCACACACACACACATGCAAGCACGCAAACACCCACGTACGCGAGCATCGAGCCCTAGATGATAGCGTGCGATCACCCACATGCACATATATACGCATATACTCATACATATACAATGCAATCCCACAGACGAGTGGGGTGAAAGCGTAGCAACCGCGACGCCAGCAACAGTGTACCCCTCTCGAAAGCAGCGGGAGATTCATTCTACCTCGTCTCTCCTCTTGGTGGAAGTTCCATGAGGTTAGCCGTGAAATGGGAACTTACCTCAGCGTGGTAACTTGCGCTCTGGTCGCCAGAGAGAGATGGTGAAACCGCCCTCCGTCTGTTCGCAAGGTGATCTTCTGCACAATGGTGAGTCTTTTGCCACGTACTCCTTCCCTCTCCTTCTCCTTCTTCTCCTTTTCTCTTCGTACTCCTATTCTCCTTCTTCTTCTTCTTCTCTACCACTCTGCTCCTCTTTCTTCCTCCCCTTCTCCTCCTTCTCTTCTTCTACTTTCTACCTCCCCTTTCTTGCGCCTTCTCTCTCGCTCGCACGCACGATCCTCCTTCGCGCTTGCTTCTGCTCACACGTTCCTCCCTCTTGCTTGTCCGCACGTTCGCTCTCGCAAGCTTGCTTCCGTTCACACCTCTCTTTCCGCTCTTCCCTCGCGTTCAACTGTTCTTCCGCTCACCTGTATGCTCGCACGTTTTGCTCGCTCGCACGTTTTGCTCGCTCGCACGTTCGCTTACTCGCACGCCTGCACGTTCCTTCACCCACGCTCTTCTCTCACTCGCATATTCGTTCCCGTGCACTCGCCCCCCCTACATCTACTTCGCGGTGATCTTCCCTTCGCCCGAGATCCTCGAGGAACCGAGACCCCGACGAGGCGCACAGTCTACGGGTCTCACCGCACTTCACTCGTAGGTAGCATAGTTTTTAATGAATCTGCCCATTTGTCGGGGGTAGATTCATATGAGCCTTTATTAGAAACGGAGTACGGTCAAAACGAATCTAACTAATAATAGTACAAAGGAAAAAAAAAAAAAAAAAAAAAAAAAAAAAAAAAAAAAAAAAAAAAAAAAAAAAAANAAAAAAAAAAAAAAAAAAAAAAAAAAAAAAAAAAAAAAAAAAAAAAAAAAAAAAAAAAAAAAAAAAAAAAAAAAAAAAAAAAAAAAAAAGATAAAGAATCTAACCACTAACTTCCCGAGCAGACCAAGTATCAGGCTCCCGTCGTGTGTGGCAGGTGGCCTAAATAACTAACTAACATCATATACTTCTAATTCTAAAGTCGCAGGTTCGAGCCCCGCCCATCTGAGGGCGGGTGAAAAAAAATAACGGGTGGCCACAGTGCCGATTTTTGGCAAAAGAGGAGCTAGCCACAGGCCGGGCAGATTCGATCCATGTGTCTTCGGCTTGTCAGTCCGTACTCGTACCTACTGGGCTAGCTCCTAGCTTGATTATACTAAGAGCTTTCTCCGTATAAGTATAGCACGCCCCCCCCTTCTTTTGGCTGATGCATTGCCTACAACCTTTCCTAGGGGTAGACGCAGATTCCTGCTAACTTTCGTAGCCCACTACGGTAGTCTAGCTTCCTCTCCAGTTGCCCTGGCCGCATGGCCGGGGCCTTTAGTAATTTCACCCTACGTCTTAATCTGCGACAAGTAGTCTTACCGCCCCGTTTTCTCAATACTTTCGACGTCTACTGATACCTGCTTAGCCGCCGATAAACTGAAGAAATTTCGTTGTCGCCTTCCGCGCGACCCTTTTATTAGATTAACCTTCCGGCCTCTATGGTCGGCGGTTTAATTTACTAACCCTTTTCCAGTCTTTGAGCGGGTCAAAGTGGCGCGTGCGGTCATTCAAATTTTTAACCCACTAACCTTTACCGTCTTTGCGTCCTTCACGACAAAGCAGGTGAGCATTCGAAAAAATTTAACCACTGGCTCTAGTTCGAGAACACCGCATTTCGGTGTTTGTGCTTGCAAAACTTTCTCGACCATGGCAGTCAAGGGATTTGCCTCATTTCCCGTTTTTAGCTGTCTTCAGCCTGTCTATTGGTGCCGATGTTGTGCCGACCATAAAATCCTGAGCGGATACCCTTGTAAGGGTATCAACTCCAACACCGCCCAATTATCATTGGCCTTCTTTGCAACTTCTTCCACGTCTGGTTTAAATTCCTACCATACATATTCGTACAATTGAGCAAATTTCTCATTCGAAGTCAACTGGTTGAAGATCTGTTCTAGCAGCTCCAACCAGTGAGACACTCTTTCTCCCTTAAATTTCGTTGCCAGTGTCTGGTGATCTGAATTCTATAACGCACGACTCGCGATTCCTTCTTGTGCTGCCACGTGGACATAGGGGGAACACTTGTGCTCAACATTTGGGGTGGTCCAGGTGGTTCACTGTTGACTCCGGAAGTGGGATCACTATAATTGACTCTCTATCCCCCTACTCTGATAACTCCTTCCCCTCGTAGCGTTGTATGATTCCTGTACGAGATATGGCGAGGGTTTCATAATAGGAATAAGTTTTGAGATCGCAATGGGCAGTTAATCCCCTCGAAAGGAGGGCAATCAATGCTGCTCATCGCGTTGAAAGGGGCGTGCTCATGTGTTGCCATTACAACTGGTCAGGATGAAGGATGTGACACGTGGCACGTTATGATAATCTGGATGTTTACAGGGACGCTGAACCCGATTTCCATCAGGTGTTGCTCCCCACCAATAGATGGAGCCTTCCTGAGCGTGCTAGCGGTGTCTGCTCTTACCAGCACCTCTAGCATGTACTTGGGCTGTTTTGATAAAAAAAAAAAAAAAAAAAAAAAAAAAAAAAAGTTTATCTTTGGCAGGTTTGATCTTTTTATTATCCTTCTTTCTAGTAACTTGACAATCTCTGTCGCGGTTATAGGTGGCGGCCCTCCTCCATTGATATCGTCGTCATCGAGATGACTCATTTTCCCCTCTTTTCCTTTTTTTTTAAGACCGTAGAACATGTCAAGACACACAAAACGACCACCGTCCCATCTTTCGTTAACATGACACTTTCACTTTCTCTTAACAAAATCCCTATCCTACTTGCTAAGGATCTTCGAGAACCATCTACTATACCGCTAATACCCATTTTCCCCATATTTTTTAACTTTTCAGCTCGTTC
The DNA here is from genome assembly GCA_003427395.1 of Chara braunii. NCBI lineage: Eukaryota > Viridiplantae > Streptophyta > Charophyceae > Charales > Characeae > Chara > Chara braunii. The sequence goes on along the minus strand of BFEA01000390.1, from coordinate 235,524 downwards.
AGAGCTACCCAATCCCCATGCCAAAAACTTCTAACCATACAAAACAATAAGGGAATATCGTCTAGGAAGACCTCAATGCAAACTTCCTTACAGAGCTTGCGCCAATACGTCAAACGATCTTTCAAATGATAGGTGCGTAGGTACGAATTTATGATACACAGGATGTTATAGAAATCCTTTTTTGCCAATTTCGGCCCCATCTCTAAGTACAGACAGTAAATGAAATCGGATGCCTCAAATTCGAAACTCATTTCAGACACTGATTGTGCAGCGAGTACTGCAAGTTCCACATTTTCTATTCCCCAAAAAAACTCGTCAATTATGAACTTAGGAAGAATAGTTTTAACATTCATTGTCGGATAAATGAATCCAGTCGCCCATCTTGCCTCGATCGACCGTACAACCACCCCTTCTTCTCCCCAGTACATCTTTTGGGAAAACGCTTCAAGTGCCAACCCTTCAGTTAGAACATACTTGGAAATCAAACGACTCTCCCTTATCGCGAGGTTGATCACATGCGCCTTCCAAAGGAGGGTCGATAGGTACAAGGTCACCCTTACTATCGCGCTTCTTTCTTCCATGGTCCAACCAGTTTCTACCTAGAGGAAAGCTTCTGGCCCTATCGGTATTCCACACCATGTATCTATCTCTTCTCCTTCCTCCACTCCTCGCCGGGGTAATGTGATCTTAATTCCTCCGTCTTTCCGCTCGGGCATGTTAATCAGGAAGTATTGGCCTGCGAACCACATTCCAGGAGCCATTTGGTACCCTGTTTGCACAACCATACAAAGATAACTTTTTACCTTTAGTCAATTACCTAACTCTTTTTCGTTATAACTCCGCCCTTTTCTATCTCTACCATATCCCCCAAAGTTTCTCAAGCTGGAAGTATCGCGCTTTATCGTTAAGTTTGAAAGATGAATATTTGTTGTAATTCGTCCCAGTAGTTAGACCTATCTGCCAGTTCGTACTTGTGAGCATATGAGTTGATTTGTGGTAGTATGCTCAGCAAATCTCTTTCCTCAATTAGATGTCCTACCTCCAGGTATAAGTAGTATACCAATAACGAGGTAGACTCGTGATATTTCCCTTCGGGAACCGCCAAGGCGGCTTCCGCAACTTTTTCTACTCGCGACCTCCCCCCGAAGGCTTCATTCACGACAGAGGTGGCAACTGGGATTTTTTGGAATACCTGTACCTTACCTACCCATACCCCCTTTGAAAACTAACCACCCATACCCACTGTATAGGTGGCCTACCGGACCTTTACCCATCCTTACCTGCTCAAAAAAAAAAAAGTGTACCCGTACCTGCCCTACCTGAACCCCTTCAGACTGTGACTGCCCATAACTGCCCATGGACTTTCTGTTTAAAAACTACCCATGGCCACATACACCCAAACCTTTTGTTAACCTCATGTACCGTACCCAACCAATTTTTTTTTTTACCCCTACCCACCCGTACCCACTCACAATTGTATGCACCCACCCATAACCATCCACACTTGTGACCCACCCTCTCCTAATCACCCCTAACTGTCCTCAACCGCCCCTAGCTGGCCCTAAATGTCCCCAACCGCCCCTAACCGCCACCCTTAATCACCCCTCATCATCCACATTTGTGACCCACCCTCCACTAACCACCCCTAACTGTCCCCAACCGCCCCTAACTGCCCCTAATTGTCCCCAACCGCCCCTTATCGCCCCTAACCGTCCCCAACCGCCCCTCACCATCCCTAGCCGCCCCCTACCCCTCTAACTGCCCTTCGCGGAAGATTCATTTGATTTTGCTCATCCTATCGATGAAAGTAGAGTGAGGTTAGCCACGCGGTTGGAGACTTAC
>BFEA01000390.1:220108-230811 GCA_003427395.1 Chara braunii | reverse complement strand
CCCCCAACTCAGATTTCAAAAAAAATCAGTGGACGGTGTTTTTTTTTTTTTTTTCCAAAATTTATCCAATTTTTCTTTTCTGAATGGTCGGCAGCAATACGGTCGACGATTGGGGTCGGCAGTCGGCAGGGATGGAACCCTGTTCTATTGATTACAATACTACTATTTACTTATTACCCACCCAAGGTAATTTAGATTTATTTTACCCATTCGAATTGAGCAGGATTCGTACTTGCGTCTGTATTTCAACAGTTCAGGACCGTACCCAATGAGCTAGGCATGCTGGTTGAAACCATCATTCCTAGGATTGCTAAGTGGCCAAAAGGAAAAACGGATTATTTAGTGGCCATTCTTTTTTTTTTTCAAACGAAGCAAAACGATTGTAAATGAGCCCTGAAATAATTCTTCGTTATATTGACCAACGGTTGCACAATAGGTATTACATGCTGCACCTGCACATGTGTTTTTGGCAAAAAATCTCCCTAATGTTTGTTCACGGTAAGTGTTACATGCTGCACCTGCACACGGGCCCCATTTGAGGCGCCTGACGGCTGCTGAGGGGCCCCAAGCCACGTGCGCATCCGACATGCACCCTGGAGGCCCACGACAGCCTTTTAGGCCACAGCTACGATCTGAGGCAGCACTTATTTATTTATTTATTTATTTGCTGTCATGTTCAAACGTTGTTTCAGACTTGCAGGCCCCAAGCACGATCTTGGGCTGGATACACGAGGAGGCAGGGCCAATCGGGGCCAGGCGCACTTTGGTGCCCTGCTGCATCAGCAGCACAGTCTGGACACCCGGTAGGGGCCCGGACCGTGCGGGCAGTTTTCAGGCCAAGCTGCAGCAACCCAGTAGCGCCCAGCGCTGTATATAGTTGGGCCATGACCTGCACAGACGGACAGTTCGGGTAGCTCACTTTTGGAGCGACACGATGTTGGATGAGGGCTGCACTGTTTAGCGCTGCGCCCTGGAGACGGCAAGCGGCAGACAGTACGACGGCGCCTACCTGCAGGTGAGACAGCGAGGGAGACGACATCTTCTTCTTCTTCTTCTTCGACCAGTCTCCCTCTTGTCTCCCTCCTTCCTCCTCTCTTTCCTCCTCCTTTTTTTTTTTCTTCTTCTCCAGAGGGAGAGAGACATTACAGGCAGAGGTTACATCGGGCATAGTGTCCAGGATCTGATCCGACATTTTTGAGGCAGACATTGATGGGACATCCGGCAAGCGACTATTTTTGGACTTCGCTATCACGATTTTGGTTTTCTCCCTCGCCTCCTCCTTTGTCTCGCCTCTTCCCCCATCTATCATCCGTGGTATCTCCCCATGTGCGTGTGCAAGGAGGGATCTTTCTTCTCTGTGTGCCATCATACATGTGTGATGTATGATGGGATGCCACGTTAATCCAGGTCAGGTTAGGTCTTATCTTTGAGTCTTTCACTGCACCACATTGTGCCATTTTGTATGTATCGGGATGTTCATTGCTTGTTGATGCTTCGTTGACATTTCATTGTCTATTTCAGTCCTTTTCATCACATTACGGATCCTTGGCTCCATACACACTGCCCAACTGGGCATGTGTCACTAAGGCAACACCCAAGATCTATGAAGGACTAAACCGTAAAGTCATGGCTGCTGATATTGTAGGCCCCTGATGTTTTGGCACACTTAGGTGTATTTGAGTGAGGCCCACCTAAGTGTCAGGGGGTGGTATATTAAGAGAGTGTATACCTGCTTTTCATCCCACTTTTCATTTTCGTTTCTACTCAAATTGTTTATTTCAGTCAAGAGTTGTTTTCATAATTTGTTGACAAACTACATTTGTTTTTGTTTGTGTTCCCACCACCTTGATGCATTGCAGGTTCTTCGCTGCAGATCAGACAACGTCTTATCAAGTCTGAAAACAATCTACAGAATGAACGATCTCATCGGAATTCTCTGCCGGAATTCTCTGCCGAAATTCTCTGCCGGAATTCTCTGCCTGACAAAATGCCTAGCCTATATGCCTGACAAAATGCCTAACTCTTCCTGATGTCATCCAAGTCATTAAAATCGAGAATTCTCTGCCTGACAAAATGCCTAACCTATATGCACATATAACTCATATCATGAATTCACGTGATCTTTCATGAAAAAAGAAGAATTACGAGCAACACACGATCCGTGTTGTGCTTGAGAAATTGAGTTTTCACAGTCCAAGTGTTTTTGCGAACCCAGTCCTCGGTGCTGACCATGCCCTTCATCTTGCTCACAGCGAATATCTTCTACTACCAAACATTGAATCGTGTGCTCATTGCAGAGCATCACTTGTGTTCAATACAGAACGTTTGCTCCCATTCTTTTATCCAATGCAGGGCATACCTGGAAGGGGCACGGTTTACGAAAAAAAATGCACCTCATGTTCAATTGACTATTCTTATACTTATTACACTCTACCCAATGGTGAAGGAAGGTTTTATGAAACAGTGAAAGAAGACTCAAGATGGTTTCAAGTGAACTCAAAGACTGTTATCAGTACAATGTTGCTTTGTCAACATGATGAATTACTGTAAGTTTTTGTATTCTGTTACTCTCATTTTTTTCAAACAATACGGAAGCCAAGTCTGTTTTTGTTATCAGATACTTGTTTCGTAAAGCCCTTTCCGTCTTTGATAATATATCAGCAGGCGGTCAGAGGTGTATGCTGAACTTTTGTCAACCACTTGAACTTTTGCAAGACTGAATTCAACTGTTGATTTTTCCTTTCCTGTAAGTTGTGACAGCATTGACTGTTTTTCGGTTGCCCAGGACTTTGAGTGCTTGTGCTTGAGAGCGGTAGTGTTTCAACAGAGATGTGGTGGGAGAGACGGCGGTTTGGGAGAGTTAGTATACCTGGGTGAGTCATGAGGTGCAGGCGGGGTCATTGTTGGGGGTGTGTTTGAGAGTGGGGGAGGTGGCTCATGCATTAGGCATATGTTTGAGGGAGGTAGGTCAATGGGGGGTGGAAATGTGTATGTGGGTTCAGTCGCTGGTAAAGGGGGCGTGTTTTGGCTTGGGTCATCTGTGTTGTTTGGGGCCGGGGGGTGGGTGGAGGTGCTCCTTCTGGAACCAGTTCGTAAGGTTGTAGGAAGGGGGGTTGGGGCGGGTCCAACACCAGACTCCGAGAGCTAACCAGGGGCCATTGCTTAGTCGGAGGGTGGGGGGGTATTTGGCCGTGTGCAGGTTGGTAGAGGTGGCGTTGGTGCACGGTCAGAGGGAGAGTCATCTTGGAGGATCACTGTTGCTTCGTGGTCTTCTGTTTGTGCATCTCTGGGTCTTTCAATATTGTTGCCAGCATCGCTGCTAGGCACCGGTGGTGTAGGGTGCTGGTTGCCCAGCGGACATAGCACCATAGACCTTCTTGGCCCTGGCCTGTGGGTGCTTGGTAATATACTCCTTACCCTGCTTTGCTCGTCCTTGCCTCCGTTTCGAGAGCAAGGTTTATTCTGCATTCAGTTAATTGCGTAATAATTCAACATGTTCATAATGAAGTTGTTTATATGCTTTGTCTTTCTGTTCGTTGTGCAGATATCGACTTCATTCAGGATTTGCAGCAACAGTCGAAGTCCATAATGAGAGAGAAGAGCTGACAAGATTTTTGCATTTGATTGATCTGAAAGAAAACATTCAGCAACACAAACAAACACAAAGATATTGTTTGAATCGACAGAGATCCGAGGAGGCATACTTTCGTTGGAGAACATTCTTGTTTCTTCAGAAACATGCGCAGCATCTTCTCCCTCATTTGGATTATGCATTGCCATATGATACCATCTTGGCACAGGTAATAACTGTCACTCAGTTGTTCTTTTGCTTACAAAATGTTATTTTTTCTTATTTAAATTTTAAACACTGATATCGTATATTTGTCCTTGATTTCCTGAATTTCATTGGTATCTAAGCTACCAGATGCACCTAGGCCTGGCTGTCCGGCCGTGCACACTGGGCACTGCAACTGATACGCTCCCACGAGGGGGAATCAACCAGCTAAGAAAATGATAAAAAATTCTTATTCTTTCTTCTGATCGTGGGGCTCTACTGCGTGTACTGAGAGGTACCCAAATCTGCTGTGTTTTTTTTTTTTTTTCAATTTTTGATTCGTGATCGATTTTGGGGGGATGGTCAGGGGTTGAAGGATTTTAAAGGCACTTGAAAGGCGGATGAAGGACCATCCAAGGGCGTCAATTTTTTTTATTAATTGTCCCTACACTTATAGAATCCCTAACGAAAGAAATCTGCAATCCAAGCCGTCCGCAGTCGTACTGGCCCAATGGTTGCCATGTGATATTAAGACAATAACATTTTAAGATCATGAGCCGATCCAGGCCGTCTGACAGTGCAAAAGGCCTCGATTGTCGTGCGATCTTAAAGTCTTAAGATTGCGAGATGATCGGAGCTATTGGGCCAGTAGGTCCGTGGCCGGTCTGGATCGTCGCGACCGTTGAAAAAAGAGTAGTACACATCTGTCTGAGTTATGAGGGTACCTATTGTTGTGGTTTTGGGGTTAGCAGCTGGGTAAAACACTCTAGGGTAGGCTGCCATTCTTGGAGTGGTACCTTTGCAGGCTGTATCCACCAGGCCTAGGATGGAGGTACCAGTTCATAGTCTGAATCTAGGGCCTGTAGCGGTAGATATCACGTTTGCAATGATGTTTTCCTCTGGGATGGAGTAGGTACCTATTGCTTCGGAGGCCAAGCAGCCATGAAATCACCGCCCAAGAGGCAGCTTGTCTTTACTTATTCAAGTAGAGCGGTAGACTCTACCTCATTTAATGCTGTATTGTTTGCGCTGCATGCTCCCTGACTGGCCACTTCAAGTGTGCATTACTACTAGGAGCAGGAAGGCCAGTTGGATAACCACCTAAGCTATGATGAAACACCATGCGTGGAAGCAGGAGGAAAAAACATGCAAAGAAGGAGAGTACCTAGGGACTTACTTAGCTATAGAGCTCTACATCTTCATCTACTTGCTTGACGTTGCTACTTGGATGTGGTAGTTGGAGTGTTCTGCCACCAGGAAGCTTGAACACAGTGTTGGTCCAGTGTCGCCCTATTACGAGGGAGATAAGAACCTTGCCTTAACCTTTTGAACATCAGAGGTTGGTGTGTGATGTCTACCATAGCCATGAGGTTTGACGGTATTTGCTCTAGAAGACGTCGCACTAGAAGACGTTGGATAATGCTATGGCGGACCTCTTATAGTGCCAACAATAAGGAACAGACTTTCATGCTGGTTTAATGCTATTTGCTCCAATTTAATACCACTTACTTTCTTGAGTGTTCCTTGAATGTAGGTCCAAGATCCATTTTGGTATCATCTGTTGGAAGAAGCACTCAACCATCCAAAGATTTGTAAGGATGAACTGTGTGGAAGGTACTGTTAGGTCGACGGTCACTTCAAAATTTGCAGATCAAGATGCGCTAATACTGATGTCGATCCTTATCAGACTGCTGTCGGTGCGATTGTAAAAGGTTGTCCAGAAACACCAGTGCCAGGCCACAGATGGTGTGAAAACCATCTTCCACAGTCTGATAGCGAAGATGAGTTGAAGGACATCACAGAAGAATTAAGTGAATCCGATAACTCACAAGAAATCCAAATTACCATTTCAGATATTAAAGAGCCCATTGCATGTCGGACACATTTTTAAACATGGACACGTATGAGCAACGCAGACTACATCATCGAATCTCGATTGTTCAATGAGGTAAGTTTATTTATTAACAATCTGATATCAAATATGTTCTCTGTGTGTCTGATAAACTTTCTGCGGAAGTCTGCAAAATGGACCATATTTTTTTTCAGTTGTACTCTGACCCTGTCTTCCTTAGCGGGCCCGTTCCTCTTCAGGTTTCTTTGTCCCTCCTATCTTTGTACATCTTCTGGTGTTATTCCACCTTTTGTCTCTCTGCCATTTCCTCTTGTGTAACCTGTAGGGTGTCTGCTTCCCTTCTCTTTTGGCATGCTCCTCCGAGCTTGTTGAGCTCTCTTTCCTTAGGTTCCTCCTGATGCTTGGCTCTGGTAAGGGGGTGTGAGGGTTGTGTTTGTGTGTTGGGAGGGGTAGATTGGACTGTGTTGAGGTGTGTTATCGGGGGGTTTCATTGGAGATGGTTGACCAAAGGTTGATTGAGCTGTTAGGTTGGTAAAACTGTCCCGTTGGGAAGCTGCTATATGCGATTTAATGAGATGATTGTAGTGAGGAACTGTGGGGTGGTTGGAACTCTAGGTTGGTTGTTGAGGAATCTGGTGTGTTGTTTTCTCTCAGGGTTAGTGGGACCCAGTTCTTGATCAAGCGTCTCTCGTTTAGTACTGAGCCTACCAGCCATCTCCTTTGTGTTGGCTTCCTCTGGGTGTTCAGTGCTGATCGGGTAGTGAGGGGAATGTGTTTGGCAGATATTGTGAGGTGGGTTGGTACAGTGGGAGGAGTGGTCAGGGGAGAGATTTGTGGTTGTGTCGGCGCTGTGTGTTGGGTCAGTGGTCTCTGGGTGTCATAGCGTTAGTTTGTGTGGTTCGTGGCTGTGGCTGGGAGGTTGTTGGTGGAGGTAGCCAGTTCTTCAGAGTGAGTCTTGGAGGTAGCCAGTTCTTGTAGCGTACCTCGTTAGGTTCTCAAACATTTGACAATACCCTGTGCGTTTTGGGTTTTTAGAGCTATGTCCAATCTGCGCTCCAGCTGAATACTCTGAGTGTGGCTTGATGTAGAGCTATGTCAAATAACATAATTAACATGTCTTTTTTTGTCGACTGATTGATTGCAGGAGGTGTTCTACCTTGTCAAATGGAAAAATGAACCCTACGCGAAATCAATTTGGTGTCATCACAACGAGTTTCGTGGGAAGCAAGGACAAACAGTTCTGAAGGAGTTCCTTGACAAACAATTACCGATTGACTTTTGTCAAGGACAATAGCTTCCGGAAGATCGTGCCTCCGAACTCGAGGAAGAACAAATCAAAGCATCCAAACTTCAGAGAATGTCATGTACTCCAAAGACATTTGACGATAAGCAACGGAAGACATGTGGAACTGTTTTTGGTCTTGTGGTTTCATGTTTCCACCAATGGAAATGGTTCTTACAGAGTCTTGTACGCAGGTAAGTCAAGGTAATCTTCCATGACTATCTCTCTTCCTCTTTAATGTATGCAAACCAGGGTTGTCAGGCCGCCGACCAATGACCCTGACCAAGGACTGTCTTGTGAGAACGGTCGGCAGGCCAACCGGTTGGTACCCTTGTAGCACCTCTTGATTGCTGGCACAGGGTTTTGCTTGACGCCTCCGTGTTGTGTCATACCATCCACGGTATACGGAGATCTCGGATTTCAGCCAGCTTCCCGTCCGGCCTCAGTGACCCCTCCTTCAGTGGTTCTACTATAACATCTCTTTTTGAAATCCTGGTCTTAAACCCTAAACCCTCTGCTCGTTTGCTTGTACTGGTCCACCTGGTGTCCTGCCTGTTGTCTTTCGGCTCCTCAATTCCCTCCCCTTCGTGTCTGTGGGGGTCTCGGTTGGTTCCACTTTGTCCACCGCACTCTGTTGTCCACTATTGTTGCCACCTTACCGTTCAGGAGCCAATCCCTTTTGAATACCTGTCTTCTTATCGCCCGTCTCTCCAGCCGTTGGAACGTCGAGGTGGTCAGTCTCCGCCACCGGGTCCTGATCTCTGTCTCCACCATGTTTATCAGCGTTGTCCACAGTTCCTCCTTTGGAATGTCGGTTCTGTCGATTGTTAGTGAGCACCATCGTTTCCATATGATCAACAAAGCCAACTTCCTCAGCATTGTAAGCCACACCTCCTTGCTTCCCTTGATGTGGGCGGGGATGTTAGTCTGGAGTAGGATGGCTGACGGGGGCATTGTTGCGGCGGGCGAGGAGAATAAGGTATACCAGAGTGCTTTTAGTTTCTTCTTACCCACATGGCTTCTGGGCAATAGAGTAGACAGTCTAGGATATACTCAGCGAAGTTGGTGGTGCATAGGCTGCATAGCTCAGAACTGTCCGGGTTGGAATGTCTTCTCTTCACGTGGAGCCACTGGTTAACTGACATTGCTATGTGGGCGATCTGCCACTGCAGACTGTGGATTCGTAGTGATAAGATGGTCAGGTAGCTGGTCCACGGGATTTTAAGGATTGTTGTTGCATCTACTTATAGGATAGCTTTCCATTTTCCGACCAATTTTCGGTTCTGATCTGTGGTTTTGAGAATTAGGGTGTAACCGAACTTGATGTTGTATTATGCGATTGTTCTTCTTTCTGTTGTGATCTGTTGTTCCCAGCTCCACTCCCCCGGGTCGAACTCCAAGTGTTTCATCCTGGTTCGGGCCAGAAGACTGGTTGCTTACAGGTTACTCTTACTTTCCTAAGGAGGAAAGTGTCGAGTTCTTTGAAGCGCGGGTCGGAATTTGTGACTTTCAATTCGTATGGATTGTGCGGAGTGATGGGGTAGGAGATGAACTTAGCCTGATATCCGGAGAGGTCTGGTTTGGAGATGTACCTGTAAGCTCTGAGTGGAGGAGATTGTGTCATGTGCATACCCCAATCGCCCAGCTTCCAAGTGTGTTGTTCTTCCAATAGGGTAATCCACCCTGTAGGGATGCTATGGACCACTCTAAACACATTTTGAATTTCTTAAAAATTAAAAACAAAAATTTGCGTGTGTTTTTGCATGCAGGTATATCATTATTTGCCGACTCTCTTTGCGAATCACCCCTTCCCGGAGTTCATTGGGTATGATGACATGTGTCATTTACTACGATTCTCTCTCAATGCAAAACGGAAGAATGTGAACGCAAAGACAAAGGAGTTCACGAACACGCAGAACATTCATCATGTCGGTGAGTAATGCAAATGTTATTACAACCACTACAATTATGCCTTAAGTAGTCACCCCTCAGTCCGTAGGCCACTGACCAACTTACATTATTCGCTCTTCCTTCCAATCAGCAGGTGATTTCTTGAGACTGTAGAGTCATAATTTATTTTTGGTGAAGGGCAGGGTTGCACCCCCACTGTCCGCTACCGCTGACTGTCGACCTATGCGCAACTGGCCAATCAAGCCATTTGGTTAGCGGCAGGGTTGTCACCCGGGGACCCTTGGGGTTGGAGCCGAGGTGGGGCAATGACCCCCTGACCCCCGCCCCCGGGTTCCACAACCCCCGGCTTATCCCCAGGACCCCCGTGCGTGCCCGCCCCGGGGAACCCCGCTGCACCCCCGGGCTGTACCCCCGGGACCCCGGGCCCGGGGTCAGACCCCCGGGGACGGCACCCCCGGGCTGTACCCCCGGGACCCCGGGCCCAGGGTCAGACCCCCGGGGACGGCACCCCCGAGACCCACGGCCCTGGCACCCCCGGGAACCCCACCCCCCGGGTTGGGTACCCCTGCACCCCCCTGCAGGGTGGCAGACGGGATCCCCATGACGCCCGGGGAGCGGACCCCCGGGGCAGACCCCCGAGGCGGACCCCCGAGGAGCGGACCCCCGGGGCGGGGATCACTGCACCCCAGGACCCGCTGCAGTCGGGACTTTCAATATTTTTTTGAGACCTCAAAAAGATCTAAAAAAAAAACAAAAAATATGGCGTTGTAGATCTTTTTAAGTTCTACACTAAAAATTTTCTTTTTGAAATTTTTTGGTTAGTATATTGATTTTTAAAAATACAAAAACTAACGTTCCTGAGGCAAAAGCTGTTTTTTTTTTATAAAAAAAAAAAAAACTGTTTTTTTTTATAAAAAAAAAAAAAACTGTTTTTTTTTTTAATTCAAATTTGGTGTACGTCTTAAACATGATGCTGAGGCAAAAGTTGTTTTGTTTATTTTTTTACACAATATATGTTTTTTTCAGATGTTTTTGAGGGTTTTTGTTTTTTTTCCCCATACCCCAGTCTTGGGTGACCCTCGCCCCGGAGGGGGGGACCCCCGGCCCCGGGTTACCCCGGGCCGCCCATATAGAGGAGGCGGACCACCAATATATGCTGAGGAATCGATTTCAGGTCTGTATGTCGATAATTATGGGATTGTCTGTCTCTTTTTCATTTTTGTTTTTTCTTTTTTGTGTGTGTTTGAAATGTGCTTGTTCTATGTGGGTTTTATTATTCAACCCCCAAAACATTTGCTAAACAATAAAAAAACCTCTGAATTTTTTGCACAGAACCCACCAACACCCCCCAACCCCCCCTTGAACACCACCTGAATAACATTGTTTTTTGTTGTTGTTTTGATTTTTTGATGCAGTTGATTTCTTCCACTTTCGGAAGAACCACGTGGGATATTGGTGCAAAAACAACGTAAGCTTAGAGGTCTACAAAGAACTCAAATCAGCAAACATGTCGATTTGTGAGCAACGCTTCAAGTGGTTTGCAGGTTATAAGAAGCCCTTCAGGTAAGCAAATGAATTGCTTTTATTTATTATAATTATAGAATTTTAAAATTTTCAAAAGAAGTCAAATTCAATACAAACATTAATTGAGGGTATGCACCTCTGAATTTAATCTAGAGTTCCCAGAGCATAATTTAGTTGCATCAGGATGGGGCCTGGCCAGTTGGGCACGGGGGGCCCGACCGGGTGAGCTGGGCAGCCCAAAAAACATCTTTGATTTTTTTTTTCAAAATTTATTGAAAAATGCGGTCCTGCTACGCTTGGCAAGAGGACCCCGAATCTGCAATAAAATTCAACTTGCCGGGGGGGGGGGGGGGGGGGGG
>BFEA01000390.1:193444-212646 GCA_003427395.1 Chara braunii | reverse complement strand
AGAGAGAGAGAGAGAGAGAGAGAGAGAGAGAGAGAGAGAGAGAGAGAGAGTGAGAGAGATGTGAGAGAGAGAGAGAGATTGGGCGGAGGCCAGAGGTACTTACCTGTAGCGCCGTTGCTCCAGCTTCGTTTTCGAGGCACCTACATCAAGGCGCCACTTCAGAGTTAGTATCTGGCACGTGTGTGTGTGTGAGAGAGAGAGAGAGAGACGATAAGTCTCCAACCTTGGCCAACAGCCAAGGCTCCCACACGCTCCTCGCCGCACGCTACTGGGATCGATAAAACGAGCAAATCATAAAGTAGCAGTGTATATTTCCCCGTTTCAGCGGAAGATTCATTCCGTTCATGCTCATCCTATCGATGAAATATGTGTGTGTGTGTGTATGTATGTGAGAGTGAGTGAGGGAAAGAGAAAGAGAAGTTTACTGAGATGGCACATGGACCGCTGCCGGGGCAGATGGGCGACTGATTCCCCGAGGACGATGCGCCCTTATTCTGTCTGAACCTGACCGGAAATATTGTTTGTATACATTCAATATTTTAATGAGTATTATTATTATTATTATTAATATTATTGTTACCGCTATTACCGTTATTATTGTACTATTATTATTATTATTGTTATTTGTTATTATTATTATTATTATTATTATTATCATTATTATTATTTGTTATTATTATTATTATTCTCTATGATAATAACCACATAAACTTGGGGTAGCGAAGAAAAGAAATGGGGCTCACGGCAGTCTCGGGTGCATGTGACAGTTGTGTGTTGTGGAACGAGGTTGTGAGTGTAGCGAGAGACATACCTGAACTGGAAGCACGCAACGTTGGACACTGTGTGCTCGTACTTCGAGAAAGTTGTTTTAGTCACCTTTCAACAATATAGTATAAGCTAGGTAGGATCTGGCATCTGTAGTCTGGGCATCGATCGCCAGACAGGATAGCAGCTCAGGTTCTTTGTTGATGATGGTGAAGGGACTATTCCAGCAATGTCAATTATGAACCCTTAGTGTGTTCTTATTTAATGAATCTCGTGATAACAATCCCGCTGTTGGTACGAGGACAAAGCTATCTGGTCTCATATGTACAAAGCGGATTGATTGCTGAAAATTCGCTATTACAAGTTGTTATTGTTAATATTATTATTACTGTATAGTTATTGTAGTCGTTATTATTGATATTATTATTATTATTATTATTATTATTATTATTATTATTATTATTATTATTATTATTATTATTATTAGTATTATCGGTATTATTATTGTTGATTTTGACTAAAGGCGTAATAGGACAAAGACGGGGGAAAAAAGGGAGAGGAGAAAGAAGGGAGAAGAAACAGGTACTGGCAAGAACAGACAGGCAGGGGCAGACGAGCAGACAGTCAGAGGGAAACAAACAAACAGACACAGAGAAAATAAAGGAGAGAGTTATTCTTATTCTTCCTCTTCTCAGTCCATCATCTCCTTTTCCCCCTCTCATCTTCTGACTTCATTACATCTACGGACTGTGAGAGAAGAGGGAAAGAGCTTGGTGACACCGGATCCAGACTCGGCCTTTGGACTTCAGATACTGCAACAAGGGATTATTTGGGACTTGTGACAAAGACTTGGCAGTGATGAATTTCTCATTTCTCTCCTTCCTTTTCGCCTGATTCCCTCCTCTTCGTCTGTGTATGTCTAGACCTGGCACTATCTTTCTGTTTACAACGCCAGCTTCCTTCACACCTGGTGATGGACACGATGTATGTTTGGTCTGCGTTCAATCATTGATTGGGCTAGTCATTAACATTCTAGCATTCTGCTTCGATATTTGATACCGTGTGAACGAGGTCAGTCCTGGTCAGGTCAGGGCTTATATTTAAGTCTTCTATTGCGCTACAAGGTGCCATTTTGTACGTATCAGGATGTATATTGCTTGTTGAGATTCCATTAACATCGCATTGTCCATTCAATTATTTTTATCACATTGCGAATCCTCGGTTTCCATGTACATCGCCCAACTGGGCATGTAACAAACACGACAGGGGAAAGGACGGACAGACAGTCAGTGGGAAAACTGACAAATAGGTACATAAAAACAAGGAGGAAAGTTATTCTTCTTCCTCTTCTGAAATCCACCATCTCTTCTCTACCCTCTCTCTACCTGACTACTTAGTATCTACATACGACAAGAGAGAGAAAGAGTGAGAGAAGGGAGAGAAAGAGAGGACAGACAAATGCATACTACAACAGACGGACTAGGTGGACGTACAAAGGCGAACCTACCGGGACAGACACACACACAACTACACTACATCTACATGGAGCTTCGACTGACGGACAGACAGACCGACAGACAACGAACAGACTGGACAAACGAACGGATTGGATAAACAGGCACGGACTGTGACACAGATACACGGTCACACAACGATGATCACTTTGTGGCATGCAAGACACATTCTCAGTAGACACGGCGGCACAGTCACACAGTGACGCGGTCACATATACGACGCACAGACAAAGTGCACGGACACGCAGCGCGAAGTGACACACACAGTCACAAGCACAGACACGGTGAGACAGACGCAGGTACTGGGACCCAGGCGCAGGCTCAAGGCAGGCCACCCGCACGCAGCAAAGCATACAGGCAGTGAGTACGAGTGGGCAGGGATTTTGGACAATGCAGGCATTGCAACACCTGCGCTAATGCGAGGTGTTGCGCTGTGCGGAGCTGCCTGCACACAAGGGCACTGGCGGCCATAGCCGGGCCGCATGAGGGTGCAGTGGAGGTGAAGGGTGAAGGAGGTTCCTCGAAGGTGAAGAGAGAGACGTACCTGGTGGAGAGGAAGTCGACATTTGCGTTGACGTCGTCACTCTCTGGTTGTCAAGTTGTCTGGCTGCGTTCATGCTGTAGTTGTAGGGACAGGCTGTAGAAGTAGATAGGGAGAGAGTGACATTGGGTTATGCTGCTGGTGTTGCCCGTTTGGGCTTGGACATTGACTCACGATTCTGTTGTATTATTCTTAGATGGATGGGTACTCTGTTCCATTATGCTATCTGCTCTTGCTTTGACTACCTAGACTGCGGCATGATTTGCGATTTGGATTTCTGTGTTTCGTCCACATTCATGATTCCATGCATTTTATTATTATTATTATTATTATTATTATTATTATTATTATTATTATTATTATTATTACTGTGTAATCTGACTCGTCTCATTCACACTTTCCTGTATGAAAAACCAGCAGCGCAGCAAATTGGCGACATGCACCCGCAATACTCAGAGATATGGCAACCAGATAAGAGTTCACTTGTAACTGGCTATGGCAACTCAGCGCCCAGCAATACTCTGTGCACACACGCAGGATCACCCTGGATATTCCGCATGCGTCTCTCTGAACACTTACACAACACACATACACTGCGCCTTACTACTAGGGCGGCAGGGTCCACCCCGGCCTGCCCTTCTTTTATCGGCCCTGGGTATGTGCAGTCCCGTGCGGTACTTGCTTGACTTAACCAGGACAGACAAGGGCCAACATAGACGAAGGACAACAGATAGGCAAATAAGGGAACCACAATCGGGCACACGGTCCGACAGGTGGTCAGACTCAGTTCGGAAACACAGTCCGACAGATGGTCAGACACAGTCAAAATACGCAGTTTGACAGGTATTCAGATACAGGCAGACACACAGTCGGATACGCGGAAAGGCAGCAAGCAACGATAGCAAAGTTTACCTGCCTATAACTAAGTAGGAACGCAAGGGCGACCTGCTGATGCAAAGTGGCATCTAAGAGATGGGGGAAAGGGGTTGTGAATAATGCAGGAAACGCACCTGTTGCTGAAAGCAGGCGTGGCTGGCTGTTGTATGCCCATACCTTGGAAAAACTGGTGTGGTCATCATTCGGCTTCAATAGTATAGGCTAGATAGGACCTGACATTCATAGGCTGGGCATCAACGCTAGATAGGATATGGATCCTGATCCTTTGTTAATAATGATGGGACTATACCAACCTATCAATACGAGCGTGCTGAGCTCTTATCTAGTGGGACTCGTCATGCAACTCTGCATTTGGTTCGAGATCATGAGTACCTGGGCTCGTGTATGTGTTGCTGCTTGTATTATAATTATTATTATTATCACTATTATTATTGTTATTATTATTTATTATTAGTAATTTATTACTATTATTATTATTATTATTTATTATTAGTAATTTATTACTATTATTGTTATTATTATTAGGAAGCAATCAGACTTGCTTTCATCCACGCTGGCACACAGCGCCCACGACTCCTAATCCACGTACATGGGATCACTACTAGATACCCCACACTTGACACGTAGTGTGCAGTCACCTACACGGTCGCGCATAGACTGTGAAACATAGTGACACGACGAGGGGAAACGCACATCGAAACGAACTTGTTGAGTGAATTGTTGTTGCTTGTATACCACTACTCAGACATCTGTGTGATCTCACAACCCGGTTTTAGATATCATTCGCTTTCATAATCCTCATTATTATTATTATTATTATTATTATTATTATTACGATTATTATTATCAATATTTTTATTATTATTATTATTATTATTATTATTATTATTATTATTTATATAATTTGAGATCACATGCTAGGATAGGAATCAGAGGTGGGAAAGGGGTGCGAGGCAGCAAAGCGAGGGAGGGTCATCAATGAGTATGATGACTCTTACCTCCTTCACCCTCCTCCTCTTTCCTATATCTAAACCCCACACAGACACACAACCATCTTCAAACAACATAGGTGAAAATAAGTATTTTCAAATGACTCGCTGAGATCAGATTCCCAGCACAAGAGACTCCTATTCCATGCTTGATCCACGTAGCAGGGCGATAGCGGGAGCTCTGTCGGAGTTGAGGCGGAACTCTGGAGGCAGGGAACGACGAGGTACGTTACTTCGACCCAGTTACTGTTTCAGAACATATAGGTTATCATTTGTAACGATGCTCATAAGGGCTAGGGATTCAGGATCAGTATTTTTTTCAAGGGCGAAAGGATAGACTGGAGTCTTGGAGTGTAAAAGGTGCGGACAGAGAAAAGGCTGGCTGAGTGAAAACTGATTGCTTTGGGTACAACAATCTTGTTGTGTGGTCATTTCTTGAAAATATGGATGCAAGGAGGTCGATTTCTCATATTCTTCTCTCTATATATCGCCTTATGATGATGGGTATTCATTGGTTCAGCTTGTTGTGATTGAATGCAGTAGTGATGATTCATGTCAGTTATTTCTTGTCATACGCCTGATCCAAGCATAAGTCCCCGAAACTGACAACGGTTCAAGGCGAATGACATCAGAGGCGATAACTTGATCCGTCGATAAGACTTGTGTGGAGGTAAGCGTAACAGGGAAAGCCTGTCTTACCTCCGATAAGCCTTACACTCGGTCAGTGGTAAGAGTAGCAGGATCCCTTGAACACCCGCCTTATTGAAGGCTAGCCAGTGATAAGAGTAGCAGGGAAAGCCTGCCTTATCAGTGACTAGTCTGATATAAGAGTAGCGAGGTTTCAAGGACACCTGCCTTATCATTGACCAACCTAACATTCTTTCAGTGGTAAGAGTAGCAAGGATCCTTGGATACCTGCCTTATTGAGGACTAGCCAGTGATAAGAGTAGCAGGGGAAGTCTGCCTTATGACTAGTCTGATATAAGAGTAGCAAGGTTTCAAGGACACCTGCCTTATCATTGACCAATATGACATTCATTTGGTGATAAGAGTAGCAAGGATCCATGGACACCCGCCTTATTGAGGTCTAGCCAGTGATAAGAGTAGCAGGGAAAGCCTGCCTTATCAGTCACTAGTCTGATATAAGAGTAGCGAGGTTTCAAGGACACATGCCTTATCAGTGAACATCCTAGCACTTAGTCAGTGATAAGAGTAGCAAGGATCCTTGGATACCTGCCTTATTGATGACTGACCAGTGATAAGAGTAGCAGGGAAAGCCTGCCATATCAGTGACTAGTCTAACATAAGAGTAGCAAGGTTTCAGGGATACCTGCCTTATCAGTGACTAGCCATAGGATAAGCCTACCGCTAAGTGTGCTTTGGCGCACAGGGGCCAAGACCCACAATATTTGCCTTTTATCAAACAAACTCCAGTAACAAGTGGATATATCCTGAATAGTCTGCCGTACCACCGCTAATTTTCTCCATAATTAGAATTGTTCAGTCCTAACTAACCATCTCTGATTCTACCGAAAGGGTAAAGTGAGATCTTGACTCAGAGAGGCTTACCACCCTTTGAAATTCTGATTTGAGATCTATCACATGATCCCTTTCTGAATTGAATGAATGGTATTGCTTGTGGTGGCTAGGGACATGGGGCTCATAAAAAGAGGGAAACGAAGTAAAAACCGTAGGAACGAAGAGGCGAAGAAAGAGTTTTATTCGTCGCCTGGACCGACTGGGCAGCGGACTGACAATTAGATCAGGGTAGAAGATAGGCAGTAGGTCGACGACATGCACAAAATTTTGGGTCACAAGTCTAGAAGGGATCTTCTAGGACCCAAAGAGAGGACGCTGAGATTCTTTCGGATCATGTTGTGTCTACAGGTTCATCACTCTTGGAGAGGACTATGGAAGAAATCCGTAAGAAACTGCATATTCTGTTATCTCTGGATAACAGGTCGGTATAACTCCGACTCAACTTCCACATGACTTGATACCCACACCTAAGACAAGAACTAACAAGGGAACAAATAAATCTTCCTCCTGTATCTACACCTAAATTTGTCCAAATCACACTCAGAGGTCTTTGAAAATGTGAAGGGATGGGGTAAAAAGAGTCATGTTTAGGAAGGAATGTTGTTTTCAAGGTTTTGGGGCGTGAGTAGCTTGCTATGAATGAGATTAAGGTTGACTCTTGTAGCGCATTTTGTATCTGCATCTGTATGCGTATGTAATGTCTTGCATCTGCACAGGTGTTGGACATTTGTCTTGTCTTCTGAATTTGGGATCATTTGGGATATTCGGACGACGGGGCGCAACAATTGTGAGAGTGAGGTCCACCGCTCATACAACTCCCCTGATTAACAAACATACTTATATACATATATATGTATATCTATGACTAAGATCATAGTTGGTCTCAGCTTGGAGAACTTTTGTCTAGAAGCCTGTTTGAAATATTGAGAAAATAAGAGATTACTAAAGGGTTTCGACCCTGGCTCTCTTAAATGGTTAATAAAGTAAACATAGAGTTATTGTCATAGTTGCTAAGCGTGAAAGAAAGTCCGAACAAGTCGACCTGATTAGATAGTCTGATCCGAGGAGTCAGCACCTCGGGGCACGACAAACGGGTCAGTCTTAAGGCGTTCTACCGCGCGTATGCCTATGCTACGGCGATCGAGAAAACACCCTCGGCTGGCCTACCTCTGCGACTGCATGTAAAAGCCTTCGCACGTGGGTCAGTAGCTCGGCAGGGATACGCCCACCTAAGGGATGGTGACAGCTCCAGCAGGTGGAGGTATGTTCTACCTAGCGGGACCCTAACCTGTCGTAGGGAGTCGCGAGAGGTATAGCACGCGCGCACAGTCGGAGTTGGTATTTCGTAAAGTGACCAAGAGACTCCTGTGTGACACGACCGTGAGGTCCGAAACAAAAACTACTTTGCGTCTGGGTGTGGGATTGCCGCGCGCGACAACGTGATTAGACTCGGACTATTATCGATTGGCTACTCAATACAATCGGAGTTTGAGAGTGTCCACTTTAGGACAACCCGACTCCTCGAACTTCAGTTTTATATGAAGAGTGATAAAATTATTTATTTTCACTATGGTAAATGTGTGTGACTGGGTATGAATGAGTGTATGTGGGAATGAATGATATATGTTTCAAGTAACGTATCATTACATATCTTGTTCTTGGTTGAGTGAAGTATGAATTGTTTTGGTAATTGTTTGGTGATTGCTTGTATCTGTCTGGATATGTTTATGAATTGCTTTCCGTAAAAGGGGTGGGAAGGCTGCATGAAATCCACGTTCGGCATGGGACCGAAGGTGAATGGAGTGACCAACCCTTGCAAAGAAGAAATTCTTTCAAGGGAGGTCAGCATGCAGAACCTGTCCTTTTGGGGGATTGCAACGTTGATTGGTACCTTTGCCTGAGAGGTTTGAAGAGGGTATAGTTAAGTCATGTAGACGGTAGTGAGACTCACGCGGGAACAATGTTCCTGGTCCACATTGGGGTGTTGTCATTTTTCCTTGCACAGGAGAGATGACTACACTACCGTTGAAAAGGAGGAAGGTGTTGTGATCGTATCAAGACGCTGCTTGTAGAAAAGGCGACTGTTGTTCGCCACAAGGGAAGGAGTAGTGACCTAACCACGTGTCGAGCAGAGTCATCTCACCTTCTTAGTCAAGGTCTCACTAACCTCGGTTATCAGAGGTGAGGTTGACCTACTCTATTAAGTAGTCGATTGGTGGGGTCGCAACACCGGAATCGGAGGGAGATGTGGTGAGGCTCAGTTCTAGAAGCGGGGCTCGGGATCTGAGATGTTATCCTTTCATCGGATTACACCACCCTTCGGCATGATATACCCCTATTAAGCCTGAAGGAGTAGTACAATTTATGTCATCGTTATCATTATCATTGTAACTTCGCTGTGATTTTGTTTTCGTGCAATCTTAATTGTAATGGTTGTTCTCATTGTTAACGAAGTTACCAGTTGTTGTTTGTTTAAATTGGTACGACGTATTGTTTTGATATTGTATGAATTATGATTTGTTTTCCTTACAGTCTCAAACGTTTCTTCTACTATCTTGAGTAATATTCTTTCTTTTGGCAGGAGAATATCACTTACACTTGTATTGTAAAGTTTAGTGAAAACAGGGGGAAAACCCTGCGTACAGTAACGAGTTGCATGTGACATGTTCCTTCGACAGTGATATCGATCAGGATGATAGAATGTGGTTCGATTTTGATAACTGTCGTAAAAAATGGGTAATCCTTTTTGGGACAACTTAGCTTAATACTCAGACATGGATAAAACTCCTTTGAGTCTTATCAATTCCTTTGCAAAATGCTTTGCAATCATTATGAAAGTGATGTTTTTCTTCTTGGATTCGGACAAGCAAAGAGTCAACAAATATTTATTTTTAAAATAATGGTTTTTTTTATATATATACAAAATGACCCGGAGGTGCGTGCCTCACCGAGCTATGATCAAAGACTTGGAGGGCGGAACCCTGAGTGGCAGCCTGACGATTGCTCAATTTATTGGAAAATCTCATTTATTTGGTTTATTTAAAAGTAGCATCGTTCATTCACTTCAAGGGTTAACCTGAGGGCATAAATTACCAAGCCTATGGTGGAAAATTGACATCGTTGGGACGTAACTCCCAGTGTGGGCTGCTGACCTAGCATAACCAGGCAGCTGACCCTTCTACTATGGCCTATGAGAGGGGCTAGAGGGGATGGCCACCCCAGTGAAGGGACCTTTTCAGGTGGGTGTCGAAGGGGTCGAGATTAGTCTTGAAATCTATACTTTGAAAAGATAGGATGAATATCCCATCGTTGCGCAACCAACGAGGGTAACCACCAATAAGCAACAACGTGGTGGGCCGCAACTCCGGCCTGATCAGCGGGACTGTGGTGGGTCATGATGGAGACTGTTGTCCTCCTGTATTAGGCTTCAGGCAGGACGACAGAGAACTTTGGATTGTGATATCAAGAGTTGAACACCCAAGGTCTCGGTTAGGACCTACGTTTGACAAGTTGAGTTCGCACGCGGACACCAACCTTGAAAGCAACCAACGAATTCCTGGGTCCAAGTCTAAGGGGTGTGGGGAAGGAAAGGTGCGCTGTCACACTTGACTATTTCATGTATTGTAGTACAGATCAAGTATCCCCACTGTAAGTCATTAAATTTATATTATGTGGGAGACCCGGGTTAGAATCCCGGCAGTAATAATGAAAAGTGAGGTGACGACGTCAATCCTGAACTACATTTAATTCCAGGATTCAGATTTGACGATTTGCTTGTCGGAAAACATATTTTGTTTGCATATAATTCTCCAGGCGACGGGGACGTCGCTTAATGGGGTCTGGGATACTGTCGGACCAAATACCCTTACAAGGGTATTTGACCATGCTTTTGCATTTGACACAACGACGACGTCCGCTACCCTGGCGGAGCCGGTCTGGAATGGAAAGGGTGTGCACGCTTTGGCGTGACACTTGAAACGATTTTCTCAATGGCCGGGGCGAATCGTTGAGAAAATTTCGAGTGTATGAGCGGGCGTTGTTATGATGCGCGTTGTAATGGTTATGACCAATAATAATACCCTCCGACCGAGAAGGTCGAAGGGTTGGTTATATTAGTGTTGTGTCGGTTACAGCTACGACACGCACTGAGATTAAGGCTGATACATGTCTACCTACCGGTACTGGGCCTCTAAAAATGCTAATTTTTGTCTTCTTCTGCTCGGCCTCGAGTACCCGACACATCTATCTCTGCTTGGTGTACTACCAACCTAACCTGCCACTTGAGTGTTTTCCCCGCCACGACCTTCAATGTCGCGGCCATAGCTAGGTACCGGCCTCTTTGCCTGCCACTTGAGTGTCTTTTCCCGCCGCGACCCTGAATGTCGCAACCACAACTAAAATACCTGCCCTTGGGCCTTCCGATCAACTAGTAAGTACCCAGATGGGTTGCACACACACTCAAACCGACAAACACTCAGGCAGGCATTCCGACTGGTAAACGTGCGAGCACGCAGAATTAGAAACGGGCTCAGACCACTAGGCGGGCTGAGCCCCACTCCTATACACATACAAAAGCAGCTCCTCTTTTATTCAAAGTAGGAGTTAGTTCAGTAGGTTTCAGGGCAGACTGTGAAGTTGGAGATGCAAGGATCAAATCTGCCTTGACCTTGAGTTAACTCCCTTTTACAAGGAGCTTTTCTTCCGTTTTCACCCGCGGATGACTAGCGGGGACTTGAACCCGTGACCTCAAGATCATAGGCTAGTTAGAGTTAGTTGTTGTAGTTAGCCTCGTTTGAAAACGAGGGCACGACAGTTGGCACCTCGGGGTAGTTAGAAGAAACAATATTTTCCCTTGTTAGATTTTGTTCTTTTTCACTTTTTTTTATTATTTATTTATTTATTTATTTATTTATTTATTTATTTATTTATTTATTTATTTATTTATTTCTTTATTTTCCTTTTCTTTCTTTTCTCGCCCCGTTAGATTCATTTTTTTATTTTCATTTGACTACAACTCTAACGACGTATCTGTCCGAATTTTCACGGGCAAAGATTCACTCCAAAGGCAGACACTACCGTTCTGTCGGGATCGAGACGCGGGTGAGTATGGTGCATCTAGTGAGGGAGCACGTCGGGGGGGGGATAGCGATCGCGTGAGGGTGGAGATGTCCGCGCGGTAGGAGGAGAGGGCGCGTGCGGCAGGAGGAGGAAGATGCGCATAGCAAGGAGATGGCCGCACAACGGATGCTTGACTGAAGGTGATGTAGATGGGGTAAAAAGGGCGCGCAGGCGGAACACAGAGGAAAAAAGGTGATCGCATGGAAGAAGGAGAACGAAAAGGAGAAGAGGAGGAGAAAAAGAAGAAAGGAGGAGGAAAAAAAAAAAAAGGGGGAGAAAACCGGGAAGAGGGACAACGCAACTTACCTGCCATCCGCCTGACTGTGGAAATGCACACTTGTACATGTCGTGCCCCTCATGGTATGATGCACATCGTGCCGGATCACGTCGCGCTACGAAAGAGAGACGACTCCGACGATGCCGACTATGCCGATGATGACGACGATAACAAGGACAGAGGGAGAAAACAACAGGTGAGACCCCGCGGTTGGCTGCACGCTACCTCTATCAAAACGATAAACAAAATCGAACGAATCTACCACTGGAACGTGGAAATGTACATGCTACACTTGATTGCTTGATTGTGTGAGTCTGTATGTGGGCACGTGTGTGAGTGTGTGTGTGTCGAACGTAGCTGGCATCACACTACTTCCACAAGTAGGATGAACAAAAACAAAATGAATCTGACGCTAGAACTGGCGAATATACACTACTACATGTGCATGTAAGAGTGTGTGTGTATGTGTGAGTGTCGCGGCGTCATCACTACTTCCATAGATAGGATTAGCAAAAACGTATGAATCTATCGTTAGAATATGGGGATAAACACTACTGTGTGCGTGTATATATGTGTGTGAGTGTGCCCTTTCTTCGTTGCCTGTAGTATAGAAGGCTGGGGCAGACAGGGGACTTATTCTTGGCCAGCGCCGAACCGTCGCAATCGGCGTCCGACAGAGCGCAAATGACGGAGTCGGGAAGGGGATGGTGTGGTCGATTGGCTCATTGGCGCGGGGAGGTCGCAGTCGTCGGACAGGGATCAACGGAAAGGGAAGGAAAAGAGGGCAGGTAGGAGATAGAGGCGCGGGAGCTTGGGAGGAATGCCGATGGGTGGAAGTTCACATCAGGGAAAGCAAGGAGCGCTCGGGTGGGCGAGGGCGGTTGGGACGAGAGAGAGGAGATAACCAGCCAGCCAGCGAGCCAGCCAGCGAGCAATCGAGTGAGAGAGAGAGAGAGAGAGAGAGAGAGAGAGAGAGAGAGAGAGAGAGAGAGAGAGAGAGAGAGAGAGAGAGAGAGAAAGGGGGGGGACTGTGCCAAGCTGTCCATTATGTGACTCTGACACGTACTACTTCGTTTCTTCTTTGCCTTTTGCCTGCCTGGAAATGTTCCAAGATGCACGCCCGTCATTATGGCTCTCATGTCAATTTAAAATAAAATAGAATAAATAAATTAATTAATAAATAAATAAAAAAAGATGAAATCGAATGAATCTACCACTAAAATGTGGAAGGATTCACTACGACACATGTGTGTGTGGGTGTGTGTGTGGGGGTCCCAACCTTGCGACAGACCACGTGGTACTTTCATCGATGGAACGTACAGAATCTACCGTTAAACGGGGAAGTGTACACTACTACGAATGAGTGTATGTGAGCATGTATGTGTGTGTGTGTGTGTGTGTGTGAATCACGCAGCAGATCTAACGTTACTTCCATCGATCAGCAAAGCAAAATCGAATGAATCTTCCACTACGATATAAAACTATACACTACGGCACACTTACGTGCCAGTGTGTGCGCGTCTGTATGTCTGTGTGTAAGAGAGAGAGAGAGAGAGAGAGAGAGAGAGAGAGAGAGAGAGAGAGAGAGAGAGAGAGGGACCAGGCAAACACACACAGATAGAAGGTACGAGAGAGAGAGACCGGGAGGGCATTGACTGTCGACCCCGAATGTAACACACGGGGTCTCGGCTGTATAGGACCGAAAAGATAGATTTTATACAATTGTTATCCTTGTACTATTATTATTATTATTATTATTATTATTATTATTATTATTATGGAGTTAGATGCACAATAGATGAAGAGAACGCATTGGTATAGATGATGGATATACGCATTGATGGAAGAGGCATGCCGACGCAGAAGAAGATAGGCATAACAGGAGGAAGAAATGTCTGCAGGTAGACGGACACAAGGCAGAAGATGGATGAGAATGTGGAGCTGGAAGGAACAGGCAGCCATAGCCGAGCTGCGCTGCTGTGTGCTGGATGGGGCACGTGGTAGTTCTTGGGTGCATATGGCATTTGTGTGTTCGGGAACGAGGTTGTGAGTGATCCGAGAAACATACCTGGTGCTTGAGGCGAATGACACGGACTGAGATTTGCTCGTACTTCGGGGAGCTTTCGTTGTCATCAGCGGCATTGTAGATAGGCTAGATAGGATTTGCCGTTTGTAATCTAGGAGCCGATCACTAGACTGGATGTCAACATTGGTTCTTCGTTGATAATGATGACAAGACTATTCCAACATTGTCAATTATGAGTTTTTGGGTGTGCTCTTATTTGGTGAAACTATGAGGCAATTTTGCTTTTGGTTCCAGGTCATGACTATCTGGTTTCATGTGTATGATGCTGTTTGATTTATGAAGTTCGCTATCAATCATCTTCCTTGTATTATTATTATTATTATTATTATTATTATTATTATTATTATTATTATTATATTATTATTATTGGACTTATTTTTTTTTGTGCTCAGCTTGCATGCGATCAAATGCTGATCACCCTGGCGCTAAGCGCCAAACACACAAAACTCAGAGATTGGGATGGCAAGAACACAGTTCAACTCCAAGTTCACTCCGAATGGTTGTGGCACATCAACGCCCAACAACTCTCTATACGCACACACAGGATCACCTTGGATATCCCGCAATCTACTTACTGCACACAAAGAAACAGACAAAACAAACACACACACACTCAAAGAAATCAACAGACAAACGAACTCGCAGACAGAATGACACAGACATACAAGTGATATTAATACCAGTGGCACATACACAGTGATATAGATTCACAATGATACAGAGAGAGAAACACATACACACAGAGAAAGAAACATACGGACAGGCAAGTGAAAGGGCGAGAGAGGGATGATGATGATGGTGTTAGGACACATACCTGGTATTAGCAATGGTCTCCATGAATCTGCATCTTTCGGCACTTCGGTTCTGCTGCCGACGTGAGCCGTTGCATTGTCAATTCGTAGACTGGTAGTAGTTGCGGGATAGTAGGCCGGGCGCTGAGCGCCAAGTAGGGAGAAGGGAGTGGGCTGCTGTGTTGGTGGCGGCGAGAGCAAACTCTCATTGACATTGGTCTCCAGTGTTACAATTCTCCATTGATGTCATATTGCTGCAATGCTGCTTTCTGGACACCGTGATATTGTCTAACTTTCAATGTGATTGTGCATTCTGGGTTTTGTCATCTCGCTTCTGCTAAATTTCCTTGTATTATTATTATTATTATTATTATTATTATTATTATTATTATTTTTACAGTGATCTCAGACTGGAAGGTACTCGTTAGACGTCGTAGTATCAGTAGGCTCAGATCTGCACAATGTCTCCAGCACCTGTAAGAGTGATATCTGATACATCTTCTCGTTACCAATAGACGAAGAGAGTGGAGGTAGAAAAAACAGTGAGAGGGTGAGAGAGATAATCAATTGCAATCAGGAGAGTCGCCCAAAATGTACCCACTTCTCCCTCCGGCTTCTCCTCGCCTCCTCGTCATCAAAACAGCACCCGGGTAATGAGTCTGATGAGTCCTGATCACACGGAGAATACCGCTCCAGCACTACAGACAGCGTGGCAATGCCACGTCAGCAATGTAGACAAGTGGCATGAGCCACATCATCATGTACACAGCGTGGCCGATGCCACGTCAACAGTAGAAACAGAATGGCTGCGCCATAGCCGCTATGTAGACCAGTGGTAGGTCACATCAGCAGCAGTAACAGGTGACCTGAGTCACAACAGCAATGTCAGCAGGTGGTCGATGCTAGAACAACACTATGGACAGGTGGCAGCATCGCGTTATCAAAACGGACAGGTGGCCTATGCCACAGCAGCACTATAGACAGGTGGTAGCGCCGCATTATCAAAACAGACAGATCGCTTGTGTCGCAGCCGCAATGCAGACAAGTGGTCTGCACCACATCACCGAGGTCGACAGATGACCTGCGCCACATCAGCGAGGTCGACAGATGACATGCGCCACATCAGCAATGCCTGACGCACAGAGTAGACAACACCATCATGTTGCCACAGTCCGGCATCATTCGCAGTACTAGCGCACAGCCAGCGTCAAGCCGGCGTCAAGGCAGCATAGCCAGGTTGAATGCTGGCATCTTGAAAAGGCCAAGCATTATGCCGTGTTTGACGAGGTTGTCTGGTCTCCGGTCCCTCTCACGCTGTCATAAAGATTGACTCGGAACCGTGGACCTGGACTGTGTACAGCTACGGACTCCCGCTTGATCCTGCAGCTGTCTGGGTACCTACATGCGGACAGACACAGACAGAAACAGACAAATAAAACAGACTGACAGACAAACACGAAGGTAGCAACAAGAATTGGACACACGTTAGCAATAACAACAGCGGCACACACAACGGCGTCCGCTGCAGCAGATAACTCGCTAGGCCTTGGTGCACACAGTCCCATTTGGTACTTGCTGACTTGACCAGTGCGACCGGGACTGCATACCGATGACTGGGCTGGGTTAGACTGCCCACTTGCATACAGACTTCCTACTTGGACTTAGGAAAGGTCACTTCCGGATCTTCCGGAAGACTATAGACTTGACTTTTGGCACTGTAGCAACCAGGACTTATGCTACAGTTGCAATTCCTAAGACACGTATACACGGAGAGTGAGACAGAGAGAGAGATAAAGAGCAAGAGGGGGAGAGATACATATCTGGTGCGTGTGAGAAGTCAATTATGGTACTGACGTCATGCACATTGGTTTTCAAAGTTGAAGTGAACCTGTTGCAAAGGTGTAGGTAGGACAGGCAGGATGAGTACAGTAGACTGGGCACCAGATAGTAGGAGCGACATTGAACACTGCGGGTTTGACCGTTGGCTCACGAGATCACTACATCGCTCTCATTAGGATGAGATGCATTTCAACTTTGCTCGTTACATGATTATCTGAATTTCTGCATGATTGGTTGTGACTTAGACTTCTATGTAGCGCATTCATTCATATTCCTTGTTTTATTATTATTATTATTATTATTATTATTATTATCGTTATTATTGTTATTATTACTATCCTACCCCTTAAGCGCGAGCGGCCCGCGGGGGGAGGTCGTGTTCTGCTGCGCGCCGAAATCGGGCCGAAGTTTTCATTCGGGCCGGCGGATGAAGGCGATCGAGGGAGGGGGAGCCCGCAGAGCGGCGCACATACCGAATTGTTCACAGTGCGCCAAGAAACGAAGGAGCGCGCCCACGGGGCCGAGCGGCGGCGGGCGTCGGAGAAAGGGTATATCTCGAAGCGCCCGCCGTCAGATAGGAAGGACGTCCCCTTTTTTATTTGTTCAATTTGCAAAATGCGTTTTGAATTTTTTTTTTTTTTTTTAACTGTGGTTTTAATTATTTTTTCTTTGCATTTTTTTTTTTCAGTTCCCTTTTTTCCTTTTTTTTTGTGGCGGTTTCTTTTCAATTTTGGGCGGGAAGAAAACGAGCAGCGGGTGAGAAAAGGAAAAAGGACAGGCGGACAAGCGCGGCCGTGTTTTTAATTAATTTTTCTTTGCATTTTCTTTTTTCAGTTCCCTTCTTTTCTTTTTTTTGTGGCGGTTTCTTTTCAGTTTTGGACGGGAAGAAAACGAGCAGCGGGTTGGAAAAGGAAAAAGGACAGGCGGACAGCCGAATTGTTCACAGCACGCCAAGAAACGAAGGAGCGCGCCCCACGGGGCCGAGCGGCGGTGGGCGTCGATGAAAGGGTATATCTCGAAGCGCCCGCCGTCGGATAGGAAGGACGTCCCCTTTTTTTTTTGTTCAATTTGCAAATTGCGTTTCGATTTTTTTTTGGTTTTTGTAACGGTGTTTTTAATTATTGTTTTTTTGCATTTTCTTTTTTCAGTTCACTTTTTTCCTTTTTTTTTGTGGCGGTTTCTTTTCAGTTTTGGGCGGGAAGAAAACGAGCAGCGGGTGGGAAAAGGAAAAAGGACAGGCGGACAGTTGCCGCCGTGTTTTTAATTACTTTTTCTTTGCATTTTTTTTTTCAATTCCCTTTTTTCCTTTTCTTTGTGGCGGTTTCTTTTCAATTCTGGGCGGGAAGAAAACGAGCAGTGGGTGGGAAAAGGAAAAAGGACAGGCGGACAGCCGAATTATTCACAGCGCGCCAAGAAACGAAGGAGCGCGTCCATGGGGCCGAGCGGCGGCGGGTGTCCATGAAAGGGTATATCTGGAAGCGCCCGCCGTCGGATAGGAACCCTTTTTTTTTTTTCAATTTGCAAATTGCGTTTTGATTTTTTTTTGGTTTTTGTAACGGTGTTTTTAATTATTTTTTCTTTGCATTTTCTTTTTTCAGTTCACTTTTTTCCTTTTTTTTTGTGGCGGTTTCTTTTTAGTTTTGGGCGGGAAGAAAACGAGCAGTGGGTGGGAAAAGGAAAAAGGACAAACGAACAGTCGCGGCCGTGTTTTTAATTAGTTTTTCTTTGCATTTTTTTTTTTCAGTTCCCTTTCTTCCTTTTTTTTGTGTCGGTTTCTTTTCAGTTTTGGGCGGGAAGAAAACGAGCAGCGGGTGGGAAAAGGAAAAAGGACAGGCGCCCCCCACCCGCACCCCACCCACACCCACACACACTAATATATATGTTAGTTTTGAAGCTTGCTTGGAGCCGTTGTGGTCGGGTTGGGGTTTGTAACTCTCACACAAATTTTGAAATACCCAACTGCCCACTAAGATAACCGCTCAGGCAGATTGGATCTCTGTCTGCTTTCGAGGACTGTTTTGTTTTGAAGAGTATCCTACGTCAGGCAGCTGACACGTCAGAATGTGCCTGTGTGTGTGAACCGGGGTTGCACGGTGTGCCTATGTGTCTGAACCGTAGCTGGCCTGTACGGAGGGGCGGCGACCGTTCATCACCGGCAGGTCCAATCCCGCCATTTGCAAGCGGCAACTTTGCCGATTTTTTGTGATCAGAAGAATTCATCAAAATGTCTGCAAATTTGAGGGTCCGTAGGTTAGGTCCTGATCTTATAGGGAAAAAGATTACAAAAAAGTAATAAAATCGTTTTGACCATGAAATATTCGCCGCGCCGATTTGCTGCATTCCCAACCGGCGGTTCAAATCCCGCCATTTGCAATCGGCAACTTTGCCGATTTTTTGTGCTTAGAAGAATTCATCAAAATGTCTGCAAATTCGAAGGTCCATAGTTTAGGTCGTGATCTTTCAAGGAAAAATATTTTAAAAAAAACAAAAAATTATTTTGACCGTGAAATATTCGCCACGCCGATTTGGTGCATTTCCAACCGGCGGGCCAAATCCGTTTTTTTTTTTTTTTTTTTTTTTTTTTTTTTTAGCCCCCCGCCAGTGATAGTGACGCTGATAAAAGCAGTCACCACTGGCACCTGGGGTCCTGTCTCTTATACACATCTAGATGTGTATAAGAGACAGGGAGATGGCCGCACAACGGATGCTTGACTGAAGGTGATGTAGATGGGGTAAAAAGGGCGCGCAGGCGGAACACAGAGGAAAAAAGGTGATCGCATGGAAGAAGGAGAACGAAAAGGAGAAGAGGAGGAGAAAAAGAAGAAAGGAGGAGGAAAAAAAAAAAA
>BFEA01000390.1:177485-189067 GCA_003427395.1 Chara braunii | reverse complement strand
GGGGGGGGGCGCGGGGGGGGGCGGTGGAGCACCCCGCCCCGCTACTTGAATTAAAAAAAAAGATACATATATTCCTTAGTATATATAAAAATCAAAACATTCATGCGCACTTCTTAGCGGCCCGGTGTGGGTTTGGTGGCTGGTGAGTTAAGATCTTGACACAATGTTCATTATTGACTAGCCTCTTTGCCCTTTTACGTGCGGGCATTGCCCGCACCGCCCGCACCGCGAGCGCTAAGCTAGTTATTATTATTATTATTATTATTATTACTATTATTATTACTATATATATTGTTATTATTATTATTATTATTATTATTATTATTATTATTATTATTATTATTATTATTATTATTATTATTATTATTTGATGTGGTTACTACGTCCATGTCATTTGTTCTCACCTAATTGCTAAAGCAGGTATATGAATATGAAACCCCGTTCCTAGCTAGAGTCGTGATCACCTTCGTGCACGCTGGCCTAGAGCAAGTATGAGTGCAGATTGATTGATGTATGGATGTAGGACGAGTGACAGGATAAGGTTCCAGGGTGAGGAACATTCTATTATTTGTCTCTACGCGTGTACATGTCTTAGATAGTTAGGTTGACAGACTGAGGATGGGGTACTCCTGTGCGGGTCATCCCATGGTCTATCTAAGTCTAAACCAGTTATACTAAAACAAGTGGTAGGATACTCATGTCTGAGTTATCCTACTGCTTGAGTAAGTATGAGGTGAAGGCTTCCGTCGGAGTCTTCTTACTTCATACTTACTTTTGATCAGACTATACTTTAGTCCACCGATAAAATTGAAGTTCACATCGCCGAACTTCGTGTAGAGCGATAGTGAGGGAGGTATTGAGACCCTATGACCTGTGTGTGATTGCAGGTCATCTTAATCAAGGAGACTCGTTATGAGTCTATACAAGTCTACATGTTGTTGCCTTATGGTAACAGGTTGCTTACCCAACTCAACCCTCACTCACCCTCTACACCCACACTTTGCATCAACCTTTGCACTAAATGACATTTCTGTTTCGGGTCATTTGTCTAAAGGGTCTGTGTTTGATCAAAAGTGGTCCTTGAATGACTAAGTCGAAAAGGGAATGTCTGGTTAATGGGTTTGAAAGTGTAAGTGTGATATGTGTAAAAGTGAATGAATGGTTGACTCTGCTAGAATTGTGTAATGTGATTGACTCTTATCTGTAGGTCAGTAATACGACCAACCAGATGCTATTCACGGCAACACACTGAGACACTTATGCTATCMTGAACCTTGATYCARACATCTTGTMAGTGCTCGATTGGTTTGAGTACCCAACCTTGCGCCTTTCCCCTGATTGTTAGGAAGATTAGGATTATTGCTAAGGCGACCAACCTTATTCATTTCATGTTTTTTTCATTCGTATGTGTTTGAAAGGTCAATGACCTATGCTTTCCCTTGATGAATTCATACTGTTTATGTGTGTGTATGTGACATCTCCTCGCTTAATTACTCAGCCTTATCTCACTTCACATGTATGTATGTTATGGTTGAAGGAATTTTAGAGAGAGATATGTCAAATGGGCTTAATCACTAGGTAGGATGAGTGTGTGTCTTATGCTCAACCCCTGATGATTCAAGTATTGAGAGGATCGTGCTTGAACATAGGATAAGTTATAAGTCATACCTATGGAGACTATTTATATTCAAAGCGTCGTATGCGCGAATGTAGGTCAGTCGAGTCGACCTGATTAGTAAGTCGGTGCGGGAGATCAGCGTCATGATGCCCGACGTGTATACGGGTCAGTGTTAGGCGTTCAACCTCGCGTATGCCTATACTACGACGATCGAGAAAACGCCCTCGGCTGGCCTACCTCTGGGACTGCATGTAAAAACCTTCGCACGTAGGTCAGTAGCTCAACAGGGATACGCCCACCTAAGGGATGGTGACAGCTCCCGCAGGTGGAGGTATGTTGTACCTCGCGGGACCCTAATCTGTCGTACGGAGTCGCGAGAGGTATAACACGCGCGCAGGGTCGGAGTTGGTCTTACGCTGAAACTCTATTAAAATTCCTACGTGATACGACCGTGAGGTTCAACACCAAAAACTACTTTACGTCTGGGTGTGGGACCGCCGCGCGCGACACAGTGTCCAAGGAGTATGATTCAATTATGATTCCTAACTCTTCGGACACCCAACGAGATCCTGACAAATAAAGTCTAAAGTTGAGGGGAGAGGCTATCATTATCTTCCTTGGTGACCTCTGTAACTGTAGTACAGATCCAGTATTCCCACTTTGAGTCATATGGAATAATCTTTCTTTGGTATTACAATTTTTCGGATATGTGGGAGACCCAGGTTAAACTCCTGGCAGTATGGACGCACCAAGGGAGACAGTGAGGGTCTTCAAACCGCAACTTCGTCCACAAAATCGGATTTTGACAACTTGTCGCGTCAGAAGGTCTTTGCTTGCATTTAAGATTCCCCAGCGACGAGGACGTCTCTGAATAGGGTCTCGGAAGACTGTCGGAGCAAACACCCTTACAAGGGTATTTGCTCATGATTTTGCATTCGATACAATATCGACGTTGGTCGTCGTGCCGGAGATAGGCTGGAGTAGAAAGTGAGAATTTTTGGCATAACGCCGTGAAACAAACTTCTCGATCGTTAAGGCCGAGATTTCTAGATGATCATACGCAGTGATATGACGCATACGACAACAGGTAAGGGTTAGTATAAATTAAAATTCTTCGGCCGCGAGGGCCGGAGGGTTAGCAGAAAACGAGAGAAAATTGCGCAGGATGCGGCGACCACGATCTAAATCAGTCAAAGGCTCAGGCTGAAGGCAAGATTGAATTCGAATGAGTGACGGGGCGTCAGACCGGCAGGTATAGGAAGGTCAGCAGGTCGCGCCGCCGTAAAAGCTAAAGTCGACTGAAAAATTAATACTACCCCGGTCATGCGGCCGGGACAACCGAAAGAAACATACTACCCACCATAATAGGTAATGGCAGTCATTATCTCTGTCTTCACTCATATGTCATGAGTGGAGTTGAGGGTCGAGCCCCGCCTCTCATATGTAGAGAGGAAATCGCCTCTCGAATGGCAACTTCGTGTCCTGACGACCACCCAAGCGACCGGTGTCGCTGTCCTTTTTCAGAAGGAGAACATCCTTGCGGACTTTGATACCACTCACGCAGCCCTAAGACTCATGCTATTTGAACTGGTACCCGCCTACCTATCGGTATTAGGCCTTTAAAACAATGCCAACTTTTGTCTTCTTCTGCTCGGCCTCAGGTAACTGGCACACCTACCTCTACTTTGTGTGATACCAGCTTACCTGTTACTCGAGTGTTTTCCACAACTTTTTAGTATCGCAGGCATTTTTCCCTGCCACTTGAGTGTTTTCCCTGTTGCAACCCTCAATGTCACGGTCACAAGTAAGTACCGATCCTTCGGGCTTTCCATTGAATTGAGTGCCCTCGTGGGGCACACACGCTCTCAAAACCGACAAGCGCTCAGGCAGGCACGCAGACCAGCAAATGGGCACACGCATAGACTTAGAAAACGGGATCATCTGAAATCCCGATGCCCTATATATATATCTGAGCAGCTCCTCTTTTAAAAAGGGTAGGAGCTAGCTCGGTAGGTTCAGGTGCAAGACTGTTAACTGTAGGATATAGGGAATGAACCTGACCAGCCCTTGAGCTAGCTCCTTTTGTGAAGGAGCTCCGCAATTTTTTCACCCGCGCTCGGGCAGTCAGGGCTCGAACCCGTGACCTCGGATTATAAGGTAGTTACAGTTAGTTAGCCCTCTGAAAAACGAGGGCATTACACTTGGCAGGTAAATGATAGTTAGTAGTTAGATTATTTTCCTTTTTCTTTTAATTTTATTTCGTTAGATTTTATTTTTTTTCTTTCTTATTATTTTTTTATTATTCATTTTTTTCGATCCCGTATTTATTCTCAATAGATTCAGTTGAATGAATCTGCCTCTAAAACCAAGGCAGATTCAATTTTATCGAACTAAGGGCTTGCCTTCGTGGAAAGGAAAATGAAAAATCCCGCCTGGATCTTGATCGTGCTGGGCGTGAAGGAGGTCGCTCATGCGGAGGAGCAAACCACGATGTGCGAAGGATTTGAATACTGCGACATGCAGATAGAGTCGCGCAAAGTTGAGAACCGAGCGCGAAGGGGGAAAACGGGCTCGCGCGGAAGAAGGAGATGCACGAAGAAGAAGAAGGAGGAGGGAGAGGAAAAAGAAGAAAAAGAAGGCGGAGGAAGAGGAGGAGAAGGAGGAGAAGGAGAGGAAGAGAATCGCAGGGAGGGAGGCGCATTGACAGAAGAAGAAGGAGGAGAAGGAGAGGAAGAGAATCACAGGGAGGGAGGCGCACGAGACAGAAGAAGAAGAAGAAGAAGAAGAAGAAGAAGAAGAAGGAGAAGAAGAAGGAGAAGGAGAAGAAGAAGGAGAGGAGGAAGAAGAGGAAGGAGAAGAAGCGGAGGGAGAAGGTGAGGATACTCACCCAACCGCATTTACGGCTTACTATATGCGAGGGAAGGGACATGCGGGATGTGTTACGAATCCGCCCGGTTTGTTGGAATGCGCCCTTGTGCCGTCGATGCCCGACTTGTTGAAGGACGCTTGTGCTAACGTCGTCCCCGTGCCGTGGTCTTAGTGCGGATCGTTCGCGAAGAAAAGGGAGAGAGAACAGGTAAGTCCCCTATCTCGCATCTACCATCACGATACTTCCATCAATAGGATGAGCATATCGGATGAATCATCCGCTAGAACATGGAAATATACTCTACCGCGCGGGTGTTTGTGGGTGTGTACGTGCGTCTATGTGTGTGTGCATGCATGTGCGCTTGTATGTGTGTGTGCGTGGATAGCGCAGTGAACCTCGTGCTCCTTTCATCAATCGGATGAGTAAAATCGAACGAAGCTACTGCTAGAATATGGAAAGGTGCGCTCTTAAACGTGCGCGTGTATGTGTGTATGTGCGTGCGTGAGTGCGTGAGCATGCATGCGTGCATGTGTGGGTGTGTGTGTATAAGAAGGAGACGAGATTGTGTGATAAAAAAAAGGAAGGTGGAGTAGGGGAAACCTACCTACTCAGTTGTCCATGGTCATCAATGCTGCCGTACATTTCCCTCTTAAAGGAAATCCACACTCCTTTTGCATGTATCAGACAAGGAAGATAGGATATATATGTCCATTATTATTATTATTATTATTTATTATTATTATTATTATTTATTATTATTATTATTATTTATTATTATTATTATTATTATAATTATTATTATTTTGTTGCTATTATTATTGATTGTTGATCTTATTATTGACATTATTGATGTTATTTTTTGTTATTATTACTATTACTATTATGTTATATTATTATTATTATTATTATTATTATTTATTATTATTATTATTTATTATTATTATTATTATTATTATTATTATTATTATTTTGTTGCTATTATTATTGATTGTTGATCTTATTATTGACATTATTGATGTTATTTTTTGTTATTATTACTATTACTATTATGTTATATTATTATTATTATTATTATTATTATTATTATTATTATTATTATTATTATAGTTATATTTTTAAGATACTCGATCCTGCACTCGTTGCTTACCATATGCGAGGGTGGGGACTGGTCGGATGTGCAATGCAAACGTCATGAGGCCGGATCCGTCATCCACCCGACTTGTTGGCATGCGTACCTGTGCCTATCGTGTCTCCTATGACGACAGTGTCGGTGTGTTGTGCATCGTGACGAATAGTGTAGAGTTGCGGGGAGGCATTGAGCCCAGTTGATCGGCAAAGACATAAGGGGGATATGAGAAGAAGGAAAGAGAGAATGAGTTGCGGGGGGGGGTACGAGGAAGTTGATCTAAAGGAAGCTTACCTCAAGGTAGAACCGTTGGAAAGAAGAAAAGGACATGCAGGAAGAACCGGGGAGCCAGGCTATGGCACTCGGTGCTACAACAGCTCGAGGAGACAAGTCGGTGAGACTCGGATGAAAGCAGTCAATCTTAGTCCGCCCTCGCTTGTTTTCCTCTTCTCCTTCCCTGCCTACGGATCATTCCATCACTCTTATTTTCCTATTATTATTATTATTATTATTATTATTATTATTATTATTATTATTATTATTATTATTATTAACTATATTTTACCTCCTTTCCACTATTTCGGTCAGATGGAGGCATTTGAAAATCGTGCCTTCCGCGATATCGCAATACAGGAGGGACGTCTAGAGTTGGAGAAAGGCGGAGAAAGTGATCAATGAGAGAGAGAAAGAGAGCAAAATGAGAGAGAGAGAGGACAGACAGACAGTCAGACAGTCAGACGAGACACAGACAAATACAAACAGACAGTCACAGACAGCGACTGACAGGAAGACGGACGCGACAGACAGAAAGACAAACACAGTCGAACATACGATCCGAGAGACATAGTCGGACAGATGACCAATCAGACGCAGACAACAACAAACAGTCAGACAGACGCAGAGGCAGAGAGAGAGCCAGATATTAGAAACATCATTAAAATATTGCATTGAAGGCTTGAACATTGCTTCATGAGTTCATTGTACCACCATTATTGGGTGAACACTCGGTGCATTTTGTGCTCTCTGCTTGTACATGCCTACTTGGATATCTGTGTGATTTCGTAATTTGGCTTTCTGCATATCCTCCCACTCATATTCATTGCAGATGAGTAATCAGTTCATACTGATTATGTCCCTGCCTTTGTACACGCTACCGTCGCTCCTACCGATTGGATGGTCCGATGAAGTGTCGGGATTGGGGTGATCTCGGCGGGTTTTGCCGCTGAGGGTGCTGAAAGAGAGGAAAGGGGAGGAAGTTAAAGGAGACAGACGGAAATACAGACAAACAGACCGCAACAAATAATACAGACAGACAACAACAGACAAACAATCAGGCAGACACAGACAGGAAAACATACGGGCAAACACAGATGAACGAACTGGCGGACGGACACAGATAAACAAACAGACAGAAAAGACGCAGACAAACAGTGGGAGGATGCAGACAGGCAGCCAAACGGACATAGACTGTCAATCAAACAGATGCTAACAGTCAAACAAACAGATGCGAAGAACGCACGCAGATACACAGTCGGGGACACAGTCGGAATACGCAGTCAGACACGTAGGGAGATAGACAGACCGAGACAGACATTCAACCAAACAGACAGGCGTTCAGACAAACTGAACAGACAACTAGACACGGGCAACCAGACAGGCTGCGATAGAGAAACCAGGATGGACGCAGTCCCGCGTGGTACTTACAGACTTGACGAAGGGGCGACCGGGATTGTGTACCGCTGATTGGACTGGGTAAGAGTGCCCACTTGACCACCTGCTTACAGACTGCATCCTTGGACTCACGGAGGGCCTGTTCCGGAGCTTCCGGAGGACTGCGTACTGGACCCTTCGGAACTATAGCAGCTACTACTCTTGCCACTACTCAAACCTCTAATCTTCAGACTTACGGTTAAAGCTCGCACCCGCAACTGATACTATACATGGGTGAGGCCGAGGCCTAGGGATTGAGCGTGGGAACTGCATATGCTACCGTAAAGGCGAAAACTATTTCAACTATATTACTAATCAAAAAGAGAGAGAGAGAGAGAGAGAGAGAGAGAGAGAGAGAGAGAGAGAGAGAGAGAGGGATGAGGGCAATGATGAACGGGAGACACACCCGGCGTTGGCAATTGCCTACAAAGGTCAACGTCATCCTCTATTCCAGCTCTACTGCTGACATCAACTGAATGCATTATCAATTCGCAGGCTGCTAGTAAATTGTGTGATCATAGACAGGGCGTTGGGCATCAAAGATGAAGAAGAACCCTGGATACATATGCAAGTGATTGCGAGAGTAGACTCTCACTGACGTTCGGTTTGGTGTTTTGGTCATCTGTTGATGAATTATCAGTACATTATTGCTTTCCGAACAGGGAAGGATTTCCGGACGTTCGATGAGATTTCCTGCCATTACTTGCATTTCATTACATTACTATTATAGTAATACTGTTATTATTATTATTATTATTATTATTATTATTACAATTATTATTATTATTATTATTATTATTTGCCTTTTGCTATTTTGCTAGTAT
Organism: Chara braunii; assembly: GCA_003427395.1. Lineage (NCBI taxonomy): Eukaryota > Viridiplantae > Streptophyta > Charophyceae > Charales > Characeae > Chara > Chara braunii. The sequence goes on along the minus strand of BFEA01000390.1, from coordinate 180,920 downwards.
TATTAGTAAACATCATGGGGGAGAGATAAAAAGAGTGTGAGGCACTGAAGAGGAGAGGGCTCTCGTCACCGTGTGATGGTGCCTACCTCCTCCATCCTCCTCCATTCTTATCTTTATTTAGCCCTCTTATGTACCGATCTCTTCAAAACTATAATTGTCTAATGATATATTCCTACAAAGGTCCAGACGACCCATTTGCATGTATGATACGAGGCCGACAACAGGGCGATTGCGGGAGCTCTGGCGGAGTTCAGGAGGAACTCTGGAGGTAAGGAACTGTAAGGTACGCATGTTTCAATTCGTTCTCGTCTCCCTTACCCACTACGACTCTCTATTAGGCTGCATGTATGAGTGCATGATATACATCCCCTTGTTTTCTTCAGGAGTAAAACTTTCAGGAAAAATTGAATAAACGTATGATTGAATTAAGAATCCTGCATGATGGAAGAAAGGAACCTAAGAAGAACCGAGAAGTAACCTAGTCTGCCTGGGTTTAAAGGACAAAAGTTGTGTATGGTGGCTCGCGTAGGGTCGTCACACTGCTTGCATGAGCTTAATAAACTGGATGATGAGGTGCTCGCTGTGCGAAGTTACCCTGCCATTCATCTGACTAAGGTAACAAATTGATGAAATGTCTGCTTGATTGCGGCGTTGGTGACAGGAGGCTGCCGTGCAGTTTCTTGTTACCTTACAAGCTAGATCTAGCAAAGTGATCCGGTACTCTCGTGGGGTACACTATTTCAATTACTGACAAAAGTCAAGCGATCCGGTACTCCCGTGAGGTACACTTCTTCAAGCATTAACAAAAGCCAAGTAATCCGGTACTCCCGTGGCGTACATGACTTAAGACATCTGACAAAGGCAAAGTTAATCCGATACTCTCGTGGGGTACGTGTTTTCAACGACTAACAAAGGCAAAAGGTAGCAGGAGCCTCCCGTGGGGCTCTCCTATCACCGATCGAACCAAACCGGGAAAGGAATTGAGTACTCCCGGGTGAGTACTCGAACCCCTAAGTTTGGGTTGATCGGTCTCACTTCTCGTAGGAGTCAACATACCTTTTGTTCAGTTAGGATGCATTGGCCAGTGAGGTGAGATGTCAGGGTAACTCAGCCAAGAGTTGTTTTGATTGATCTCCTACGGATCAAATTGGTAGTAGGATGGCTCCCGGGAGGGTTATCCTAATACTTGTTTGAATTGGGGATCTACTAAAAGAGGAAAGGAAATGAGGAGATTGTGTTTTGGACAGCAGAGGGATACTCCCGGGTGAGTAGCCCTACTATTTGTTCAGGTATGATTGATGGACGATAGAAATCTATTGATTTAACATTGAAGCAGGAAATGGGAGGTTCCCGTGGGTTCATCCTATTGCTTGCTTAACTCTATCTTAACGGGTCTAACAAGATACTCCAGTAAAGGGAAGATCTGGTGTTTGCCTGAGTCCGCTAACATAATTCAGGCTCGTCTGACCCTGAAAAAGTAGTAGGGTGGCTCTCGTAGGGTCATCCTATTACAACTTGTGAGGATAGACTGAGCTCTGACCAAACAGTGATAGGAGGCTTCCGTGAAGACCCCCTATTACTAACTAGAATTTCGTACTGTCACATGGATCTTGAGTATTTTTCTGAATGTTGGGTCAAGTATTGAGATGGTTCAACATAGGCCTCCTAACTACCTGCTTAACTAATAAAAGGATACTCCTGGGTGAGTTATCTGATCGCTCGCACTAGAAAGCACGAACTGCTTGGTTGCATGAGGACTGCATGGACTTTGAGGGGTGACTGAGTGCTCCCGTGGGGCGACTCGACTACTCTTCTGACTAACAGATTGTTTGGAATTGATCAAGTAGTGGAAGATTCCCGGGTGAATCAACCTACTACTTGCGTATGCCAGGACAAGAAGAAGAGAAAAGGGAAAAAGGGAATGCTCTATCGGGAGCGACTCCAAAGGTTCCTTAAAAGGAACGTAAAAGAAGGCGAATACCGCGGGGAAAAGGAATTAGAGAAAGAAGACACCCCGTGTAGCCACAGTTCATTGGAGAAACTGCCATTGGCTTGAGTTGATCTCGGCCAGATTACCGCATAAGCACCAAAGGGTGTGCTTATCCACAAAAGAGAAAATGCAAGGCCTGAGAGTAGGAGAAATGTGAATTTCCCTGAGACAACTTGGGACATAGGCAAAAAGACTCCTTGAAATAAAAGGAGAAGGGGTGACAAACGACCCAGGGTAGATAGAAAGTAGGGGTTAGAGTTTGGGATGTTGATCCCAGAACTCACACAACTTGATCTAATAGAAAGTAGGGGTTAGAGTTTGGGATGTTGATCCTAGAACTCACACAACTTGATCTAAGGGTTTGACCCTTAGATATCAATATGTGGGAATCGAATGAGAATGTTGAATTTTTGTTGACCTGTATGTGTCCAGGTCCCTGTTTTGATCTACTGCAATTGAAGGAGAAGTCCTACAAAGAGGACTCAATTTTTCTGTTATCTCTCGATAACAGGTCGGTCGTTGTCGATTCAACTCTCCCTCCTTGGCTTGATACCCACATCTAAAGTCAAACCCTGTGGTCAGTAAAATTGTCACTTGTGGTCATTGCCTAAATGGTGTCGGTCATTCTCATGGGTCTTTTGAAGAAATGTGAGGGGGTTGGGCTTACGTCTTAAGAAAGATAGAGCTGTCATACATGGTTTGGGAAGTGAGGGACAATGTTAATGGTTGATGATTGACGTCGTTAGTGCATGGCATGTGAACTGTCTTTGCATTATGTTGTTCAGGTATGTCTTGTGCATGGTTTGCATTGGACTGGGATTGACATCGTGAAGAGTCTGGACACTCAGCACTTGTGAAAGTGGGAAGGGTTCCCAGCTGTAATACCTCGATATTCATAATCAAGTCTTATATAACTTATAAATTATCTGATGATCAGTCATACGTTGAGTAGAATATAATATCTTTGGTAGTGACAAGGTTTTGTTTTGATACGTTGATCATAGAGGCCAGAAGGAGAAAGTGTTTTGGGAACAAACGCGGAAATAGACGACCATATCAAAGTTCGACCTGAATATTTAAAGGGTCAGTCCTAGGCGTCTTACCGCGCGCGTACCCCATTTCGTGCTACAGCGATCGAGCAAACGCCCTCGGCCGACCTACCTCTACACACGCATGTAAAAGCGTTCGCATGTGGGCCGGTAGCTCAGCAGGGATACGCCTACCTAAGGGTGGTGACAGCCTCTTGGGTAGAGGTAAGTTGTACCTCGCGCCGCCCCGACCTGTCGTGGGGCGTCGTGAGAGGTATAACCGGCGCGCAAGGTCGGAGTGGTGACTTGTTGATTCTTCGAAAATAAATCCTACGTGACACATCCGTGAGGTTCAGTGCTCCCCCTAAGGGCGCATGACCACCGCGCTCGACAGCGCGCTCTTGAGAGAGAGAGAAA
>BFEA01000390.1:166518-177311 GCA_003427395.1 Chara braunii | reverse complement strand
AGAGAGAGGTTAAATGGCAAAAATGAAAAATTGGTCAAATTATCACCGCGATCCATTCCACCATTCAAATGATTTTTTAAATTCATTTAATATTTTTCTTGAAAAGACCACAACAAAATTTACGAACATTCAAATTTTCACATTTTTTTCACGCATTTTTCTAAGCGTGAAAAATCACTGAATTTGAAGTGTTTTTCTGTTGGCCTACACATGGCTGAGTGACAAAAGTGAAAAATGCGCTGAATCAATATAGCAATTCTTTCACGGTCTTAATGTTTTTATTGTTTTTAATCTTATATATTTCTTGGAAAGACTGCAACCTAATCTACGGATTCTCGAAATTTCACATATTTTTGCAAATTCTTATGAGCACAAAAAATCCTCAAATTGTCTTTTGCAAATTGTAGGACTACACCCACGGGTACCCTTTTTGTGGACCACATTGAAGGGAGGACCGATCCTCTGATTTTGCTACCACACCAGTTATCAGCGCGATAGCTGTAGATTACCCATGAAAACGCAATGGACCAGTCCCCAGATAATTCTTCCCCCCCCACAACCCTTTATGCGTTGTTCGTTTGCCACCAAAATGTGTGTCAGTTTGATACAGATGCCCAAGCCCACTATACCGCAACCTTTAGGTATGAGAATTCAATCTATTATCAAATTCAATAAATCCACCTTGCCACGGACACAGCGGGGATCTACACCCACAAACCCTCAAATGCAGGTGCAGACCCTGGAAAAACCTACCCACCTCCTCGCGATTCGGGGCAGACTGTACTTTGAATCCATAAGTGTTTTTTTCAAAAACATCAGTGTCCTTCATGATGTTGTCTCCATAGAGCAAATGCTCCCTTCTCACCGTTTTCCCAACTTATGTCAAACCAAGCATAGCAACATTTTTTTCAGGGAGACAGTCTTGGTAAATCTTTAGTGGGTATGCATTTTTTTTTCCCTGTTTTCTTTTCTATCACTATACCATTCGGGAAACATAAAAGAATAAATTAAAAAATACGGTGTATTGCAATCATCTAACGAGAAAAGCAAGACGACTCATTTCAGCACCCAACACCTGCTCTTCACTAAGGGAAACTATCCTACCACCTCCATAGCATGGTCACATCGAAAGGTGGACCCTACAGATCAACCCACCACTCGCAATTTCGGGTAGGACACACCATCACACTGTGCTCACTCCCTACAAGGACAATCACCACCCTTCATGATCATGCCTTGACAGAGTGACGCTACTTGCAAGACAAATCGACCCATCACAGTGAAACTGTCATGTCACCGGCACGACAGGGTCTTGTCAGCCAGTAATAGACCACACCCGCGTCCGGACGTGGCTCCCTACAAAAATGATGATCACTCACCATGGTAATACCTCCATAGAACAAACGTTCGCATAGTTTCTACAACCCTCCATAACAAGCGTCCCTCATAGATAATAGTCAGAACCACTAACCATATCTCATCATCACAAATGATTATCAATATTTCGTAAAATAAAAGGGGTTCCATCATGGCAAACAACTCAAAAGAGATCACAACGGCGAACAACAACATCAAGTCTAAGTGAAAAATTACCAAACTCTTGTATACAAGAACACATGCAATCAAATAAAGAAGAAAATTATAGATTACCCTAAACACGATAGATAAGTGAACACAGTGGCATCTAAAACAACTAAAAACCACTGAAATTTCATAACGACAACAATCATACTGGTCGTTCAAATAAATATAATATTGATAGAGACAAACCTGACTCAAGTAGTGGTCGTCAAAGAAACACTCACATCTACTGCACGCCAAATGCGAGATGATTTTCACAATGTTTTTCGAAACAAAACTTCAATCGAGGCCATGACCCACTTGCAAAGCTTTGGTTTTTATTTGGAGTCGTGCAACAACCGAGATGTGAAAAGAAAATGAGGCAACTTTTGATTTGAGGTGGTTAGATTATAGGTTGCCCGAATATATCTGCTTTATATATTTTGGAATTCAAGAGAAAATTTTTAAAAAAATCATTAAGTATACCTGACGGTTGACGTACCAACCACAACATTCTGCAGATACATAAGCCTTAATAGGCTAGAAACGAGGAATGTTGGAATTTTTTCTTCTAGTGGCTTATGTATCTAAAAAACGATGTGGTTGGTATGTCAGTCATAAGGTGCATTGTAACTTCTTTTCAGTTTTGGAATATATAAAGCAGATGTATTCGGGCAGCCCATGATCTAATGACCTCTTATCAGAAGTTTGCCTCGTTTTTCCTTCGAATCTGGGCTGCCGCACAATTCCAAACAAAAACCAAATCTCCACATATGACGCATGGCCCCCGCAATAGCCTAATTTCAAACAGAAAATCAAACCATCATCATTGTAAACCCAACGGGTAAAATAATCGATACATTGATCATACATGCAAGTAAGAATAAGAACAGGAGGTAAGAGAAGAAGATTCAGGGAAAGAAGGAAGCAGGAATAAAGACAGAGAATGAGGAAAGGGACGATGAAGTATAGGCAAAAGAAAAGTGGGTAAAAAACAAATCAGGGCCTAGCTAAGCTGGTAAGGCACACAACTTGAATTCATGAGGTAGATACTTATGCATGTTTGGCGTCCTACCATCTCAAGATAACATTGGGCAAAATTGTTGAGTGCTACGCAACAACAATATTCGCTATTTGACATTGCTAATATGGGTTGGGGGAGGGGGGAAGGAGGAGGTGCAACTTCTTAGGCTAACTATTGTGCTCAACACTAGCAATATCGGTTTTCCCTGCTGGTGGCGCCTGCCCATCCCCACATCACCATGGTGAGGGGTGGTGTAACTTTGTACTTGCACTAACATTATGATGCAAACCTACCCTATGGGTTGGGGAGAGGTACAAGTTGGTTGGTGTTCCCTCATAGTGGGCATAGAGTAGTGAAAACAAAAGCGATTGAAATAAAAATATAGCGTAACTAGAAATATATATAGTTTTAACATATATTTATATAACATATATAATATAAAGTAATAAGACTATTCTAAGCACAATGGATAGGCTTAATTAAACCATCAATTCACACGAGTCTAATTTACGAAGCTACATTTCAAGGTTTACGAGCCTATAATGACGTCTTTGCAAAACGATATGCCGCATTCCCGGCTCACAAACAGGCTCGGATTGAAAAACTTTTCTCGTGTAAACCGATAAGAGTCGTGTTCTGCTTCAGGTGAACTGGTGGTTCAAAATACATGTGTCACTCAATTTATCCTGCTCGAACCAAAGTTAGGCATCATTCCTATAGCGTATGCATCTGTAGAGTATTCTAGCGGATGATCCGATAGGGCCGACATATTTTATTACCCAAAATATATTTTATTATTAATTAATAAACTCAAAATTAAAAAATAAATAATAAATTAGAATAAAAGAAAGTTTAAAGAACTTTTGGAGCTAAAAAAATAATTTTTGCAAAGTTTTCTTCTCCTAGGCTACCAGCCGAACCGCCCGGGTCACCCTATTTTCCCGGACGGCCCGTTCGTGCAAGACCAAGGGAAAGTCCTAGCAAAAAACAAAAAAATAAAAAAAATCCGAAAAAATAACTATGTTATGCAGAAAAATAAATTGAACAACTTTTGCCTCAGGGTCACATCCAAATTCTTTACCATATTTAAAATAAAAAATAAAGTTTTTTTTTTTTTTTTTTTTTTTTTTTTAGCCCGGCCGCCCAACTTTCACCGGGCCACTCCGGTAGCCTAGTTCTTCTCTTAATTCTCTAGCTATAGGTTCAAAGATACGTTATTTTTTTGGATTTTCATCTTGATTAATAAGCAATAAAGATATAACCCCAACGTCTTATTTGACTTAAGTCACGTAAGTATAGTCAAGAAAAAACTAATTGGCCTATATCTAATAAATGACATATTTGAATCTTGTCGGGTGAAGTCTATCAGTTTCATAATATGCAAAGTATCTCTTATAAATAACAAGATAAAGTAAGAATAAATAATATTATTGTAAAAAAATATATATTAGTAAATAATGGAGGAAGATATCATAACTTTTATTTCAAAATATCTTCAATTTTTCAAGAAAGTTTGATGAATAATTTCACCAGACATAGTACAAAAAAAAAAAAATTATTTTAAGTCATTGTCTAAAAAATTAGCAAAATATTTATTTTCGTGTTTCTTACGAAGTTTTGCGTTTAAAGTCTCTTTGAGGTGTTTGTTTCTTAAATGATGGCATGACTGATGTTATTCTTCCTGGAGAATTAGTTGCGATTCATAGAGTTAGAAAGACTAATCGAGTAATAAAATTTATAATGTTTTACAAACCTATGTTGATAGGAATAACAAGAGCATTATTAAATACTCGTAGTTTTATATCAGAAGCCTTATTCTAAGAAACAACTCGTGTATTAACTAAGTTCGATAAGCAAACCTAGGAGCACATTAGGAAAATAGTTCAAAATCTTCAACCAGTTGCTTTTAAAAAAAATATATATATATATATGGCTTTTATTCCAAGGGAACTCAGAAATCCAATTTAACACTAACCTTTCACAAGAGGATGCTGAATCAGATCGAGAGAAGGGCTGGAGAAAAGTGGTTAGGCAATATGAAAAATAATTGAAAAACTAGCCTTGTTAAGAGGTCAGGTAGAAGGAAAAAACTCAAATGTCACTTACTCGTCATTTAACCGACAAAACAAAGGAAAGAAAAACACAAGTTTAGGGGAACAAAAAAAGAAGACCCCTTGAGGCCTGGAGTTATGGGCATCTACTTATATGCCCGAAAAGGAAAAAAAAAACTCGTAAGGCACTACACGCAATCTCCCCCCTCTCCCTTTCCTCTCCAAATTCGTTTAAGAAATCGATCAGCACCTTATCAAATTAATAATTAGGAAACTCAAGACCCATAAGCTTTATCTTCAAAAAAAGAGGAAAATCTTTTTTGCGACTATCATAGTAGTGAAGCCTTTTGTTCGATGCAAAATGATTCAATAAGTGTCATTTTTTGTCGTATATTTGTATAGGAATGGTTATCTTGTACATTTTCAAAGTATTATCTTGTAGATTTTCCAAGTATAATCTTTTATCTGAGATCTTTCTTCGGTTTTTGTGTAGAACTGCACACTTATGCATCAACTAACTAAGGTCTTCCAAATGTACCATATAACCAAACAATCTAATTAAGCAAATCGCATCATGCATTTAAGTTTCAAATTCTCACTATAATTATTCTGAATAATCATGATGATGTCCTTAACCCCTTTCTTCAGTACATCATTCCCCTTTGTGTACTCAATGAAGGTTGATACATAGTTAATGACGCAAATACTATGAATCAATCTTTGGTAAGTACCCAAAGAAAAGGGGAATGAAAACTATGAGCACACACATAGAAGACGAGCGATTGCCGAACCTAGTGATTTTTCCATTTGTAGAAGAATCCGCTGCAGCTTAAACTCAATAAAATTCCTATTAACTTTAAAACGAATAATATACCAACCCTCTTACGCTTTTCTCTCTTCAACTTTTCACCCTTGTCTCTTTTTCTTAGCAATATCACCATCACTTCTTTCTAAGATAAAAATTTAATCACCTTCAAGTTGTTCATGACTCTCATAATAGTTAGATACAGAAAATAACATAATATCACCTTAACATCAAATATAATAGTAAGCGATTGCTCTCATTTTCTCATATCTTTATTTACTATTTTCAAATGCTCCACCACCCTATTAACACTCTTAAGGTTAAAATGTAATCGTTTTGGTAAGTCTCACACCAATTGATTGATAAACCAAAAGATTTTCTTACAAGTTACAACAACGATTTTATCAAAATGAATATTTTTTATTTTTTGAATGAAATTAAAACTGATTAAATTGACCGATTAAGATCGAAATTTTGATGAAATTGAGTGTCCGGTGTTCTTAAAGTGTCGTATCCCTTGGACTCCAGCTAAGCCCAATATACATCCAGGGGGTTCGGTGTTCTTAAAATATAGGACCTCGTGGACTCCAGCTAAGTCTAGATATATCCAGAGGGTCCGACATTTTAAGAATGTCGTGTCCTTAAGAGCTAAAACTTTTGACATGAATCGGGTCAATTTAGCCAATTTTAATTTCATCAAAAAAAAAACTTGTATGTTTTGATGAAATTCTTATCTTACAAGCCTAAGCTCCACATAGAAAGAATGGCGACAAATAGGTCCCCATCTCTGCACGTTCGGGTACCATCGGAGGAGGGAGTCCAATGTAGCAATGGAGGATACCAAGACGATGTTGCAAACATTCATTGCCCAAACTATAGGAAGATGATGTCGGCGTTGTCAAGTCCTCACTTGCCTCCTATCACATATGATAAGGTGCAACATCTCAAACACATTTTCCATCACGTTCACATGTCACATGGTAGCTATCATGCACACAAATTTTGTTGCCATGCTTTTGCATCAACCCTTGTCAATCATGTTCTATTCTCCCACTGGGCTCATGGCGGGAGGTTGTGCTAAAACATATGATCGACAATGATGGAGAAGTGTGTGCATCAATAATCAGATGCACAGGTAGCTCCTTTGTCATGAAGGAGGAGCATTCTGGTGAGATTCCAAAAATCTACCGCCTTCGGCAATGAGGTTATGACAGTGTGATAACTTTGTTCTATTGGAATACGGTTGATGAGGATCCGACAGCGTCCTGCTCCTCCTCACCATAAAGTGCATGATCGCACAACCCGTACACCGCCACATGGTCTAAGAGTATGGATTGGACCATGTGGTGAGGGCGTCTGTCGGCCTTGAGGCATGCCTTCATAGTTAAGTTGCAAATCAACTAGTGGCGGGATGAAAGACTATCATTCGACGACGGAGGTAATGCAAAAATTGAACAGTTCCCATAACAACAATCCACCACGAACGCACACCCTAGTGGACGGTTGAGCGTCTACATTGACATTCCAAGGTGTAATCCTGAAATACACTTCCATGGTTCTTTGGTCGAGTGAACTTGGTCGCCCTTGAGTGATGCATGATGGTTGTGTACCACAGACACTCTATGCTATATATGATAAACCAGCCAGGCGCCTGAACCTGACAATACCACACGTGTTTGTAAGTTACAAACGGGAGTCGGGTGAGTTTGACGACGAATCGCTGCAGCGCCCTAAACCAGGTGACTTTGCGTCTGCTCTGGCGAGCGGAGTGAGTGTCAGGATAGAATCAAGAAGGGAACCACGAATCTCAATTTTCTCATCTAGACCCAAGCAACATCCCCCGAATAGTCGTCACATATAATTCTTGAAGGGAAAGGAAAAAAAAAAGGATAACCTTAATATTTGATCATTGAATCGACCAGTCTCAGGTAACTTAGAATAGTTTGAGCTTGAGTCTGTATTTCAACGATTCATGGATGTCGTAACTGAGTTCGGCCCCCATTGGTCCACTATCTAGTTCCAAGAGTCGGCACCAATTGCCATACAGATCGTTCCCAAAGTCGACACCAATTGTCATACAAAACTCTTAAAAATGTTTATCGTGACCCTCATAGGCTTGAGAGTTCATTTTCAAGAGTTACAATGGGGCGGGGGGGGGGGGGGGGGCAAACGCTTAGGAGAGGGATTTTTGAAAAACTCCAATGCCTCTTGAGAATATTTCAAGTTCCAAGAGTGGTATGGTGAGGCCCGATATCTCAAGTCGTTGTCATTTTTTTAACAAAAAAGGATAATTTGTGATATACCTCCAACAATGAGATATATGCTAATAGTAAAATGCCCCTAAGAAACGTGGGTAGAGAAGAATGCCCTTTTGACCCAAAATCTTTGTGAGATGCCCCCACCAGGCGGGTTTGAAAATTTGCATTGAGGACCACGCCCCGTATGGTTAAGACTACACTAGTTTTTGCCCAGTTCTTATTAGCACTGGGTAGGAAACTTTGCAAAATGCCCAAGGCTATTGACACAGTAATATCGCAACGTGAGACACCTTTTTCAAAAATTACAACACTGTCGAGCACATGGTCCCCGCTAGGGGAATCTTCCCGGGCGCGTCACGCAGGATTGGCAGAATTCACAAGTCGCTTTACGAAAAGGGAAGTGGCGGAGCCGCTCCGACCGAGTGCGCCAGCTATACCTCCATCGAGCCCCTACGACAGGACAGGGTCTCGCGAGGTACAACTTACCTCCACCCGCGAGAGCTATCACCATCCCTTGGGTGGACGTATCCCCGCCGAGCTACTGAACCACATGCAGAAGCTTTTAATTGCAATCGCGGAGGTGGCCAAGCCGAGGGCGTTTCTCGTATGCTGTAGCATAGGGGGTACGCGTGGTCCACGCCTAGCTCTGACCCGTACACGAACCGTCACGCTGGGGCGCTGATCTCCCACATGCGATTCAAGGTCGGTCGACTAGGACATCCTAACTCAACCACGCGATACACAACAAAACAACTAACTCAGACAAACAAATAAGCCTAGTCTCTTTTTCGTACGTCCAACCCATAATTCGGAAAAACCTTTGTGTCTGAGCGAGATCCACACGAAGTTGCATAAAAAGAATGCAACCGTCAAGGGAATCATAACGCTCAGTCATGTGTACTCAGTTGATCTGCTATCATGGCGACGCTTCATGCTTTACCCAAATCCGCGCATCCTCTCATGGGTTTTGGGGTTGCGTATGCCACTCTGGTGTCGAAAGTAAACTACCGTGAAGGGTTCTTCCTTCACGATATTGCACGGCTGAAGGATAAGCCGTGCAACCCTTGCGGCGCCCCTGTCGTTTAGGCAGTGGGTGACCATAAGCAAGAGGCGTAGGCTCAGCTTAAGGGGGAAACCCCTTCGTGTCGGACCAGAGTCTGGGATGTCCTGGACAAGAACCTCGAATTCCAGGCTCATGACCAACGTCCGACTAATAATTTAAAAAGCAAAACCCCTTTGATATGGGATTCGCTTGTCCCTCCCCAGAGGGAAGAAGAATAAGAGTAGTTGCGGGTTGGCGAGCAATTCGCCATACCCAAACTAAGCCTCAGTCCGAACAAAGGTCGAGCGCTAAACCTTGCGCTCGGCTTCTCCTGCCTGCTCGCTAGATGCGCGCGGCAAGAGCAAAATAAAAAAAAGAAAAGGGCGAGTCTCGGGGGAAATCAGGGAGAGTCATTCTCACAGCCATAGTTGAACCTTGTCACTCACACCTTGCACTCATTCATCCATATCCCTCTCAAATCCAGGAGAGAGTCCTCGTTCCCATACATATCTGCACACACATGAAACCCAACGAAGATTCACATTCAAAATGCCACAAAACGTGGTCAACCCCTTTGCTCCCAGGTTCATGTCCCACACGCCACTTTTGACCCCTACTCAACAAAGGTATGCCTGTCCGATCCATTTGACACAACTTTTGCATGGCCATTCAAGAGAGGTTTCAAGGATAGGTTTTCTTTCATACGGAAATGCCTTTCACCTACAGGGTCACATACATCTGGCTGTGGATATCATAGTGGGTAGGAGTTGAGTCGCAAACCAACTTGCTATCAATCTGATAGCAGAAGCTGATGAATCTTAAGACTTCGAAGAACACTCGCAGGTAGCAGTGATCTGCGTCACAAAGATCAAGGAAGGCATCGCCTGTCGAGTTAACGGAGTTCAACTCCGTATTGCACTTTAAGCTACTTAGAAGTTGCGTCTGGTAACGATGTGAAAATCTCAAAAATTTCGGCACCACTTCCTTTGGGGAATTATGCACGAAGAATATTTACTACATTAACTCTCAAAAGAAAAGTTTGTCACTCTGAAAATATCTGACAATAAACTAAGTATTGCACTCTAAACTACCTAGAAATAACGTCTGGTAACGATGTGAAAATCCCGAAAATTTCGGCAGCACTTCCTTTGGGGAAGTATGCACGAAGAATATTTACTACATTAAACCTCAAAAGAAAAACTTGTCACTCTGAAAATATTTGACAATAAACTAACTCTTTTTAGTTTCAGTAAAAATTTCGGCAGCACTTTCTTTAGAAAGGAAGGCTTCCGGAATTCCTACTAACTCCAAAAGCCAATCTATATCCTATCCTAGCTGACATCTCTAAAACTTGACTAACTTTAAGTATTTAACACAAATTTTGGCAGTATCTTCCCTAAGAAAAACAGGCCTCCAGAACTTCTATTAACTTGGAGTTGCCAATGTCCTTACAAAAACTAATCATGCATGAAAAGACAAATGCGAAAACAAAAAGTAAACATGTACCTGCCTATCGCTCAATCATAAGGCGAACACTAACAGACTACCCGACAATGCAGAACACAGACAGATCCTGAACAAAAGATAAGTCATTGCCAACAAGCTCCAAAGTTTTCATTTTTCGCTTGTTCTGATCACAAAACATTAGTCTTGTATCTTACTTAGTTAATTAACTTTTTGAGTTGTTCTCAGTCAACCTCATGCAATCACTAACACACTTAGCCTGGACTATTCTCACAAGGAGAAGAGTCCGACATTTGTCAACAAGCAAAACTGACTGACTGAGCAAAGCGACCGGATTGGTCAGGAGAACCTCATCTCCAGCCTCATATTTCAATGTCTTAGACAAACAGCAAAGTGACCGGATCAGTCAGAAGGACCTCATCTGCAGCCCCATTTCAATGTCTTACGAAAACGGCAAAGCGACCGGATCAGTCTAAAGGACCTCATCTCATGCCCTATTTCAATGTCTTAGGCAAACTACAAAGCGACCAGATTGGTCAGAAGGACCTCATCTCCAGCCCCATTTCAATGTCTTAGGCAAACAGCAAAG
>BFEA01000390.1:148698-158749 GCA_003427395.1 Chara braunii | reverse complement strand
CGCAGCTAGCCACGTGGCTGGCCATTTTTCTTTTGTTTTTTTCATAGGAGATGGCTATGGCGGGATCTTTGTCACGTTGTTTGGCGGAGGACGAGAGGGAGGAGCGGGAGGAGGGATGGGAAAAGGAGCGGGAGGAGTGGGAGGAGGTGTGGGAGGGGAATTGTGAAGGGGCGGAGGAGCCGAGGAAGGAGGAGCTGGAGCAGGAGGAGCGGCAGGGGGACAGAAAGGGGTTTGGGAGCGGGAGAAGGAGCACGAGGAGAAACGGGAAGGGGCGGAGGAGGCGCGGCAGGAGGGGCGATAGAAGGGGCGGGAGGGGGAGCGGGAAGGGGGTTAACGAACGCGCGGTTTTTCGGCCATGCACGCAGACACACACACACACACACACACACACACACACACACACACACACACACACACACAGAAAGAGAGAGAGAGAGATTTGTGTGTATAGCGAATACGACGACAAAAATAATAATAATAATAAAAAAAGCCCGACAGTGTAACAACAACTTCCCCGCCACCCTCTTCGTCCCTCTCCTCTGTCGCAGCGTAGCTGCGGCGGGTCCACTTATAAGTAAAAAAAAAAAAAAAAAAAAAAAAAAAAAAAAAAAAAAAGTAGTGGTATTTCAGCTTGCACCGCAAGCTCCCACTCACCCACCTTTAGTGGAGTTCGAGCTCAGGCCTATATTTCAGCAGCTCGTGGGTATACTAACTGGGCTTGCTTAGGTGGTGTCCCCACAAGACTGTTTTTCTACAGTCTGCGGGTGTACCAGCTGAGCTAGGCCCAGCGGCATCTGTCCCACGGCCTGCTTTTCAATAGTTCATGGGTATACCACCTGAGCTAGACCCAGTGGCACCGTTCCCACGGACTGTTTTTCAACAGTTCGTGGGTGTACCACTGAGCTTGGCCGACGGGTGTTAGTCCCACAGGCCCGTTCACTCTCAAACTCTTCACAGCAAAACATGGTTGGCGGATGGCGTGCCTGCTGTGTGCCCTCACCAGGGCTCGCTCTGGTTGTGACTTACCTAGGCACAATTTACCCTTTTTCGGGCCACGACGCGCATGCTCTTACATCAGCCTCCCACAACAGATCGCGGTTGGTGAGTGGTGCACTTGCGAAGTGCCCCCACCACTCGGGTTTCTTCCACTCCGTGGGCTATGCACCCACCGTCTCTCACGCACGTTGACCCCATCTGTTCTAGCACCAAGATGGGTAGGATAGAGGAACTTTGTCAGCACCCCGAATACGCAGGACCAAGAACGACACCGCTAAAAGAGGCGTGTGCTTAAGGTCCTAGAATGTTGTGACGGCCACCGACACGGGTTCTTCGTCGTCGGTCCCGGAGCCAGTTTTCGGCCTGGTTAACAGACGGGTCCTTAAGAAAGAAGAAAAGTAAAAATAAAATAAAATAAAAATAAAAATAAAAATAAATCAACAAAACAAAAATAGTAGAAATGAAGAGGACGATGACCTGCCGCCGCCCTCTTGGTCTAGCCAGTCAAACCCAGGTTTGGGCCCGTCTGGCAAAACCAAGGGGGATAGTCCCTTAAGACCCTCGACACCTCGGTCTCCGTCGGTTGCGCTCCTTTTCTCCATCGCTGCTTGTTGACCTCGAACCCCAAACTTGTCGCTTGAAAGTCCAGTATAAAAACCATTATAACTAGGTCGAAGGCTGAGCTAGGCAAACGCGAACCTGCATACGAATAGTCATGGGACCGTGATTCGTCCTACCCACACAAACCAGTTCTCCGCCTTGGCCTACCTGCCACCCTCCTGGCCGTCAGAAGGCGTCGAGACGCCGCCCGCGCCTAGGATCGCAGTTGCCTGGTATCCTGGTCGTCGGACGCTCGACATATTTTTTCAAACTTTCGACTTTCCCTCATACTAGGTTTGCCAACGCTGCGCCTTTCGACGCGTCGTCCAATATAAACCTCCCGCCTGTGCGCAAGGTAAAGTTTTTATCCTCTTGGCGCCGTATCCCGCCAGAGGCCGAACTAGTTGCGAAGTAAATCTAGTCTTTATAAAATAAAATAAAAATATAATCAACAATAAAAATTACAGAAGGGTGGCGTCATTTCGCCAACCTAGTATTGCCGATGACTAACGACTATCTTACTGTGCAACGTAGTAATGCATGCCTTACACACTTCCTACTCTGGTCATATTCGAGTCGGAGTCTCGCGAAGAGCGAGGTTACTGAGGTGAGCGCCCTGACGGGGTTTGCCCCATTAATGTATTATGTCACTCAAGGACGCACCTAGTGTGACCCTTAAAAAGGACGGCAAATACCCTTGTAAGGGTGTTTGCTACGACAGTCCTCCCAGATCTCATTAAGCGACGTCCACGTCGCTTTGGGTAAGGAGTAGAAAGGTATGAACGAAATCACAGGTGAATGTATAGACTGAGCAGATGGATAACCAAATCCGTATAATCGGAAGGACTCAGCTCGGAGTTTGGTATTCTAGTTCTGCGGCGTCCCTATGGCGAGCAAGAGTTTAACCTGCAGCTCCTGTCTGACTCACAGGGATACTTCTTTATACTACCGCCTTAGGTTAGCTTCAATGTTCAAATACCAACCCCTTCCGTTTGTCCTAGACGCCTTCCAACTTTCGTTGGGTGTCGTCTCAATCGGGCTATCAAGAAACCGTCATCTTCGGGCGCGGATTTTAGGCAGGATAATTGCCCTGAGTGGGACAAACTGCAGCACACAACAAACGCCGGTAGCCCACCCCATTTGAGTAGCTCAACAAAATCAAAGCATACTCCTTTAGGTGGTTCACTCTGCAAAATAGTATCATACTCCTCTAGGTGGCTTACCATACAAATGCACGCCCCCTTGAGCAGCTCAACTTGTGATACACATAGTGCTGCACGTAGCTCACTCCATGCAATTAAATCAAAATGCAGCCCGACCTTGCGTCTAGTCACAGGTGGGTTTATAGTCCTGCCCTCAGCCCACCATAGTTTAGCTGATCAAGCCAAACCACGGTTCATCGTGCTACTAAGCCACCATGTTGCCTACATTGTTTGCACAATGCTAAGGCGATTCTCAAACTTTTAGACCTAAGTACCCCCTAGCCGTCGCCCTAGTTAGAGCCTTTGGAGTAACCCGATACTTGGCTTAAATATTTAGCCCTCCCATATGATGATAGCAATAATGATATTAGGGATAATAATAGATAATAATAATAATAATAAAGTAGTAAATAATAATAGTAACCATAATAACCCACTTATATATATTATCTGTTATGGATGATGGTGCGGGTCACTCCTCCGTCTCTAAGTTCAGGCTAAGTTAGGGGTCCGCTGTCCTGGTTAGGCAGGACAACAGCCCACGTTGGGGGTTGCCCCAGCGATGCCGATTTAGCCCCTGGCTTAGACCTTCCAAAATACTCTTGAGCCAGCTTTCAATGCTTGTAGTCGTTCTACTTGATCAAGACAGATGCGACCGCCAGGCTAAGAGCCTCACAAACAAGTCTCTCTCTTTCGGAGAAACCCCTCATTACATGAACATCTTTCTCAAGTTCGGTTATCCACTAACAGTTTTTTTGCAAAGATCAAAGTTTTACTTATTTCGCAGAACAAGCTAATATAACAAATCTTTGCTTTCAACTCATATACATAAACAGGTGGTTCCTCAAAATGGGCCCCCTTCTCATAATTATTTAGGTCGTTTTTCTGGTTCAACCAATTTCCATGCATCTTTGTCGAACAATTTTCACTAACTCTCACACACTGATTCATATGCAATCAAGGTCAGTAACCACTTGTTCAATAATCAAAACAACTCAAAACAACTCACTCACAACCGAAAAAAAATACAAACATCTTAGATGCAAGGGAAGTGAGCACAAGTCCACATTGTGAGAATCTTTCATGGCTCCATGTTTCTACACGAGACTCACACGTATGAATCAAAACCCAACAAATAGGGCATACTCAAAACAAAGAAAAGTCGTGTACAGTGTCGTGTTTTGTAGGATACATCTGCACAATACTCTCTGAATCTCATAATCAATCATAAAGAAGTGAACGTCTGAAGTGGGTATCACTATCCGAAATTTGAAGTAGTGCCTCTGAACGAAACGATGTAACTCGCAAAAGCACTCATTAACTCTAGGACTTACCCTGAAAAGTCATACTCATATTAGACATATACTCACACCAATCTCACACAAAGCTCATACAAAAGTCACACAAAACTCACACCAATCTCACACGAAACTGGTCTCTCATGTCCAGGGCAATCTCCGAAACCCCTACTCAAACCAACCTACTAAAACTAGTAGCCTATCATGTATGTACAGTCTACTAAAACACGAGTCAAGCCTGATCACCAACTACATATAGTACATGACTCGTGTCCTGAATTATGAAGTCAGAACTCTTAATATATAAGCCATGAGGTAATACAAGTTTATGTCTCGGAGCCCTCAAAGTAGACGATAACAATATGGAATGAGTCCAACAATCTATCCTCCATTATAGCCCCCTCATCCTCGTCTATCTTCTCTCTGATCTCATAGTCTAGCTTCTCATGCGTCTCATGGACATATAACATGTCACTCATCCTCTCTCAGCTTCAAGCTCAGCCTGTCATACACTGCTCTCCTAGAACCGTGGCGTCTCCTTGGTAGAAAAGCGCCACGCATATCTCTGACTTACCCTTGTCCGTCGAACTGCACGACTCACCTCCTAAGGTCATCCTAAAAGGCGGGGCAAGCAACCCTGTCATGCACTCCTCTACCACACCACGAGCACATGTCACTGGTGCTACTGTCCTCTACCTTTGCCTTCTTAGGCTTGGGTAGGATCTGAGGTCATGCCCTCTCGAGTCGGATCGTCACATCCAGTACGCTATCCACAGTATCAGGGCTCAACATCTTCCAGACCCTCTCAGTCGTCACCTCCTCGTCACATCTCTCAGTCCAGACAAAAGGAGGTGCACTATGTCGTTCATCGGCCCCAAAGCTGGAGTTGGTGTAAATGGTAGAGTCATAGACTCATAGGCAGTATCGGAGCTGACCCTTTCGTGTCCTACTGTGGTATGGCATCTCGTGACTCTAAGACCGTCTTTCGCTCGCCGTCTCTACCATCCATCTCTCGCCATGCATCCCCCTGGACTGCCAAGTCGTGCAGTGTCAATCGATTTTCTGTCAATATACAACACTTATACAGGGTCAACCTAATTACTTTAACCCTTATAACCAGTCCAACCTCAACCTTGAGAGGTTGTGTTCTGCAACTTAATTTAAACGTTCAACACTCATTCACAAACATTTACACCACCATACAATCACACTACGAATTCGCCCACACCACGCCAAGATCTGACACTTACCGTCCTAACAAAATAGCGAGGCCCTTCCTTGGGCCTTACGAGATTCGCAGGGACATTTCCTTAGGTTGCTTTGGCAATATCAAAAGTCAGAAACATACTATATCACTCTCTAATCACAAAAAATGTCGTTCTACCTAGATCATCGTTCTGCACTAAACCCAAGTCCGTTCATTATGGACCTCGGTAGGCAGCCGAGATCCCCGACAATGGTGTCGGACCTAATACCCTTGCAAGGGTATTTGGTCATGTTTTTGCAGTCAAACACATTGATTGCATCGACTACCATGACCGAGTTGGTCTGAACTTAAAAGGTGTACGATTTTTCGTGCGATATTTTTGAAAACAATTTCCTCGACCATTGAGGCCGGGGCAAATCAGTGAGAAAATCTCGAAAGTATGTGTGAGCGTTGTTATGACGCACACTATGGTGGTTAGGATCGATAGTAAAACCCTCTGACCAAGAAAGTCGAGGGGTTGATTAGGCTACTACTGTGTCGGGAACATCAACGACACATGTTGAGACTTGGGCTGGTACCTGTCTATCTACCGGTGCTAAGGGTCTAGAGATACTAGTTTGTTCTCTCCTGTCCGATTGAGTACCCGACGCATCTATCTTTTCATGATGTGGTACCAACCTACCTGCTACTTAAGTATTGTCCGTTACTCTCAAGTGTCGCGGGCCTCTGCCCAGCCAATTGAGTGTTTTTCCCCCGCAGCAACCCTCGACGACATAGCCACGGCTAAAAACCGGCCTTCGGGCCTTCCGTTCAAACCAAATGTCCTTGCGGGACACACACACACTCAAGCCGACAAAACACTCGGACTGGCACGAAGACCTACAAAAACATGCACACACATATATTTGGAAAAAGAGTTCAATTGAGCCCCAATACATTATTTATATATGAGCTGCTCCACTTCTAATCGAAGAAGAAGCTAACTTAGTAAGTTAAGGTGTAAGACTTTTAAACGAAGGGTGCATGAAAGAAAATGGTCCGGCTACTGAGCGAACTCCTTTTTGTGAAAAAGTTCTGCAGTATTTTCACCCGGGCTCAATTGGTTGGGCCTCTAACCCGTGACCTTAGTACTAGGAGATGTTGGCGGAAAACCAACAATAGAGGTTCCTACCATGACAACAGCCCGACGGTTAGGAGGAAAGTGGCGAGTACGGTTGAGATCTCTATCATTTTTCGGATTCTACAGAGACGAATCGTGCCCAAATCCCGTGAAAGGTTCATTATCACCAAAGGAAGGGAACAGCAGTCGGCTCACCACGAACAACGAAGTATCTGGTGCAAACGAAACTCCGTTCCCCAACTTATCGAATATGGGAAATAGGAACGAATCTTACGATAGGAACTGGAAAAATGCATTAATGAAAATTTTGGGAAGGGATCACATTTCGATTAACTAAATAAGAACGAAAGTATGGATATAGTTTTACGTATCTGGGCGACTAGCGTGCCCAGATTCAGACACTTGATTCGGGCCTCAACAGCAGATAGCTCGGCCTGTGGGAAACGGAGCGTTGCAACTAGGTAAGCACAGATACTAGCGGGCAAGGTCACGAAGCTGAGCAGGTCACGACAGGAAAAGTGAAATACAGCAAGCACGCACAGGAACTCGGGGCAAGCGATAGCGATGTACGCGAGTCAGAAGAAGTAAGTGGCACGCACGTAAGGAACGGGAGGCAAGTGCGACCGTGAGTGGGTAGATGAGAGCACGAGAGAAAGAAAGGAGAGGGGGAGGAAGAAAGAGAACGAGTTGAAAAGGAAGGGGGCACAGTCAAGGAAGAAGAGGAAGGAGAAGAGGGGAAGGAGAAGAGAAGGAGAAGGGAAGAAAGGGAGACAACTTACCTGTCATCTGCCTGGCTCGTTGAAGATGTTTGTGCTGATCGGGTTCTGCACGCCACAATCTTGATGCACTGCCCGGCATAGCTAGGCGTTGGGTCGACTACGATTGATCAAAGATTGTGCTGACAAGAGACGACAACGACGGAGAGGAAGACTGGCAGGTAAGTCCCCTATTGCACGACTCATCGCGGAATACTTTGCTCCACTCGCCCGCGGATGAATCCCATGTTTGCTTGCATCGATAGATCTTCCGCTACTCACATCGATAGGGTAAGCAAAATCTGACGGATCTACCGCTAGAACATGGAAATATACACCGAATTTTGATCAAAAATTAAAAGGACAAATAAATAACTTATCATACATGCTACATATACGTACATATATATATATTCAACCTCCTGATGGGTTGTTGAAACTCCGACGAAACAGTTGTCACAGTCCCTCGGTCATTATTCTCCTCTCTCCCTCTCCCTACAGTCACCAGGCAGTTACGTCTGACGCCAAACATATATATATATATATATATATATCGTCAAATAGAACTGCCCGGTAAACCGTAGGCAGAGAGGGAGAAGAGGACAACAAACGAGGGGCTGTGACAAACTGTATATATATATGAAACTCCGACGAAACAGTTTGTCACAGCCCGTCGTTTGTTGTCCTTTTCTCCCTCTCTGCCTACGGTTTACCGGGCAGTTCTATTTGACGATATATATATCTGTAGAGTTTTCCATCTGGTGTGGGTGAGTGATAGTCTACTTTGATTTTGGTTAAGGTAGATTATCATTTACAGTGTAATCAGTGAGGGGATTCTGCAGACTGTTGAGGGTTCAGCCTCCTGATGAGTCGGTGAAACTCCGACGAAACAGTTTGTCACAGCCCCTCGTTTGTTGTCCTCTTCTCCCTCTCTGCCTACGGTTTACCGGGCAGTTCTATTTGACGATATATATATATATATATATATATATTTCTTCCTTTGTATTAACGACTAATGGGGATGAATATGTCCTGAATCAGGGGGCAGATTCATTAAGTGGAAGATAATAACGAAGCACGATAGGTGAAATCAAGGCATACGAAAGTTGCAGGGATAGTCTAAACAAGCGCGAGGTATAGCAAGTTGGATAACAGGCAAGGATATGAGTAAACAGGAACGAAGTGCAAGAGCAAGGAAGTGAGTCGGGGAAAACAGGCGAGAAAACAAAATAGAGCGAGCGTATCATCGCAGTCATGAGCACGGCCAATGACACGATCGCGTGCGCGAGTAGGGGAGGTAGGAGTGGAAGCAGTGCACATTGAAGAAAGGGGAAGCATGCATGAACTAGGGGATGAGGTGTGAGAGTAAGCTAGGTGTATAAGGGAGTTGACGGGAGGTAGAAAAGGAAGAACGCGCGCCATCGTTCGAAGAGTGTGGTGACCTCGCTGCGTGGAGCCAATGGGTGTTGTTCACGACCAATAGAGTGAGAATCTGCGACATGTTTCTGTGGTGGTATGCTCATATCCGGCTGATGGAACTACCTTGTAGAAGGGGGAGGGTTCACCTGCAATTCAAACATTCAGGCTTTGCAGCATCTCGATAGCTTATCTCACATCCCATGATTGTTCGACGTTCTTTTGGTAGGCAGGTCGGCATGGTGTGCATACCTGCATTTCGGCCATCGATCCTTACGGTTGTTCGTTACACCCGTTGTCTGGTTAATCCCGCCAGTGATCATGTGATTCGCCTTGTGATTCGAGCCATGAATGAATTTATTACTATTATTGTAATAGTGCGTAGTGATCCTTCTTGTTACGATTTATGAATTTGCCATGATTGATTAGGCAAATTCATGTTCGAAAGAAACATGTAACAAGGGAGGAAATGCACGGCTCAGGGAAGTAATGACTGAGCGGCGAGAAAGGGATCACGAGAAAACGAAGGAAGAGTTGCAGGTGGAGAAGAAACAAAGGCAACTTTCTCACAGTAAGGGCACGAAGGTAGCTGTCCGGAAGCAACTATGAGGGAAGATAGCAACTGTGAGGGAAAAACCACTGTAAGTTGGGGGAGACGTGAGAGAGCGATGCTTGTGAACAATGGTAAGCTTCCTCCTTCGCTGACTGTATTGCTGCCCAACAGTAACCATGGCCAGCCACCTTATGGACCATGATGGTCTTCTGCACGATCTGTGCTTGCTTGACTCTCGTGATTGGGATGGTCTCACACTTCGACGATGTATATTTCCAATGTCTTAACTGAAGGTTCGTTAGCATTTCTTTCGCATTCAGCTAGCAATGGACAAGGACTATTATCTGCGTACCCGTGTGTGTGTGAAAAACAGACAGGCAGACAGACAGATACAACTGAAAGAACAGACAGAATGAATGTAGATAGTCACAGACAAACAAGCAAACAAGGAGACAGACAGACGTACAGACAGGTGGATGGACAGGCAAAGGCGCACAGAGTCAGACACATACGCAGACACAGTAACACATACGAAGGCGCACTACGAGAAAGGGGCAGAAAGAGAGAGAGAATGGTTACTTTGACTACTGTGTTAATACGGCCTGAGGGCTTGAGCAATGACTCGCGGATCTACTGCTTCGCCCTTATGAGGATGGAATCATGGTGCAATCGCGCTACTTACTAAGTGCATGACTACCTAGACTTCTGTATGATTAATCTGAATTACTATATCGCTCTCAATAAAATGACTATTGTTATTATATTAATTCGGTGGTATTATCAATATTGCTTCGTTATTCTCAATGAAATCAGTCTCGCAAATTCACACTCAAACATGCATGCAATAGATGAGAATAACTTGGCGCTGTGCGCCCAACTCAAACTCGGAGATGTGGCAGTTTGC
>BFEA01000390.1:114041-140472 GCA_003427395.1 Chara braunii | reverse complement strand
CGTTGTCACAGATATTGTACACAGGTAAGTTGGGGAACTAGGGATCGAGCCCTGGGACCTACATCAGCTACTTCGAACTGGTGAATACCGTTTCATCAATGATGATTCTATTATTATTATTATTATTATTATTATTATTATTGTTTATTTTCAAAACTGTAAACTGAGACAGATCCAATAAGTAGGCGACCGCCGCTGTTCCAGGACTCGATCCCTAAACCCTCGAGTGAGACCTTCCACGACTCATACCCCAAATCTGGAGTTTGGAGTCACAATCATAGGCCGAAGGGAGGTCAAGTCGGCCAGTTCAGATGAATCACGGTCGGGTACCCTATGAGTCAAGTCCGAACAAGCATCCGATTGACAGTCACATTCTCTGTCAAAGGTCATGAATGGGAACAGCCGTGGCTCCCTGGCCCGAACAACAGCTCACCAGTGGAAACTCGGGAAACACCGGACCCTTGTGCACACAGTTACACATGGTACTTGCTGACGGAACTAAGTGAGACTGGGACTTGGTACCGCTGACTTGGTGGGGATGGACTCACCACTTGCTCACTTGGTCATGAATGGGAACAGTCGTGGCTCCCTGGTCCGAACAGCAGCTCACCAGTGGAAACTTGGGAAACATCGGACCCTTGTGCACACAATTACACATGGTACTTGCCGACGGAACGAAGTGAGACTGGGACTGGGTACCGCTGACTTGGTGGGGATGGACTCACCACTTGCTCACTTATCTCTGGTCTACTTTGAGCAACATTTGAAAGGTCGCTTCCGCACCGTCCGGAAGTCTGTGGATTTGGCCTTTCGAGACTGTGGCATACACAGTGGCACAGACTGTGACATACATAGTAACACGGACAGTGACATACACAGTGACACATACACTGATGCTATGACGCACACAAGTATTGTGATACATAAATACTGTGACACACACAATCACTGTCATTCAGATACACAGTGAAAACAGTGACACAAACTGTGGCATATACAGTAACACGGACAGTGACATACACAGTGACACATACACTTATACTATGACGCACACAGGTATTGTGACACATAGATACTGTGACACACACATTCACTGGCATTCAGATACAAAGTGAAAACAACACAAACAGACTGTGGCATACACAGTGACACATATACTATGATACAGAGACGCACGCTGTAAGACACACACAGACACAGTGTCACACACATTGTGACACAGATACACAGTCACACAGACGCACAGTAGCATACGGAGAGAAAACAGTGACATTCCGAAAGGGAGAGCTAAATTGGGTTCTGTTGATGGGGTAGCCGCTGTACTTGGATACTGACTCACGATTCTGGTGTACCATTTCTCATATGGATGATTCTTGGTTCTGAGGTGCTATCAACTTCTTGCTTAACTACTTGGATTTCAGCGTGGGCCTGGATTTTGATTTCTGCACTTCGCTTACATTCATGTTCCTTGCAAAAGTACTATTATTATTATATTATTATTACTATTTCTATTATTATCATTATTGTTATTATTTCAGTGACTTGCGAAACTAGCAAGCCTCGTGCCCGCCCTAAGCAAAGATAGGCCTGAATATTCGTGAGAGGCCTTTGCCTCGACATTGTCCGATGTGTCTCGGATAGTTGCTGCACACTAGTTGGTCAGAGTAAAGTCTGTGCCGCACCTTGGACCTCCCAGAAGGTACCGTTGTGGTAGACAACTGAGCCAGGACGTGGGTTGATTGCGCCCTAGGCACACACAACAAAAGACCAGCATAATAAATGCAGATCGCAGGCCGCTGAGAACATAGCAAATGCCACTGCATCCACGCAAAGGCACTGAGTGGCAAGGGTCCCCGCTGGACAGTGGGAGCGTTGGCAGGCTATGGCTAAGCATGCAGCATAGCTGGCGTACGTTCGCACGATCTTATAAACATGCAGGGCAGAAAACACACGCACATGGACTAGGGGACGAGAATGCGGGAAGGCGAGCTTGCTAGGCGTAGGGCCGTGTGGCGAGATTGGCATAAGTAAAGAAAACATATATGAAAATAAAGGGAAACCAGAAAAGGAGAAGGATGAAAGAGAAAGAAAAGAGGAAGAGTGAGAGAGAAGCGAAGAGGAGAGAAGAAAGCGAAAGAATAAGAGTTTTGTCAAATGAAACAATCAACAAAGGACATCTTCTTTTCTTTAATCGGATTGATATGTTGTTATTATTATTATTATTATTATATTATTATTATTATTATTATTATTATTATTATTATTAATGCCAGTATTTTTTATTATTGCTTTTGTTATTATTACTATTATTTTATTACTTTTATTGTTTTTGTTATTATCAATTGATATCGTTGTTATTTGCTTATTGTTACTGTTACTTCCATTAGTTACTATTGCTATCATTGGACATCATACAAGGCCAGAGATGAAGAGAAAGTATGAGGCATTGGAGAAGAATGTGACACTATCTCTTTGTGATAGTGCCTATCTCCTCCATCCTCCTCAGTACTTATCTTTGTTTGGTCCTCTCAGATGCCTGCCTCCTCGACTTTAATTGTTTGGTGGAATGATTCTCATTGAGTTAATCCTGGCCTCAGCTAACTCTAAGGGTCAGCAATCGATTGCATGGATTATATATAATCAGTGACAGGGCGATTGCGGGAGCTCTGCCGGACTTCAGGAGGAACTTTGGAGGCAGAGAACAGTAAGGTACGCACACTTCAGTCTAACCATAAAACATTAATCTATGATGATTTGTCTATGCTTGTAATAATAAAGAGAGTACTTTCAGTCAGATTTTCTTTAGGATTAAGTTCGAGCAAAGGGGAAAAGAAATAATGTATATATAAGGAAAGAAAAACATTGATTGAGTGGAAGGGATCTGACTGGTATGACTAAATGTCGCTGGAAAAAAATAGAGAGAACGAGAAGTTTCGAGTAACTGGCTCTCTATGTGAATGTTTCTTTGGGGGATGTGGCCGCAGGGGGAGTGACTTCGTGGAGTCTTCCCTCGCTTAATAAGACCAAATGACCGGTGGTAAGGGATGGGGTTCACAATGGATTGAAGAACTTGTGCATGATATGATTGGATACTGTAATGATGGACTGCATCAACCAACTCTTGATTATGCTTACATACGCTCAAAAATCCAAGATCAGCTGGACGAATTTAAGACATGGGGTAGAAGTCTCGTATGGCCTACCCGCATAGTCTTAAAGGCTTCCGAATGATCCAGGGTTCAAGTGGCGTAAAAAACAACGACGGAGTCATCAAGGACTTGCAAAGAGTGATAAGAGTAGCAAGGCTCCGAGAAGCCTGCCTTATCACATTAATAACACGAACAGTGATAAGAGTAGCAACGCTCCGAGAAACCTTCCTTATCACACTAATAACACAGACATGTGTAATAAGAGTAGCAAGGCTCTGAAAACCCTGCCTTATCACAATAATGGCATGAACAGGTGTAATAAGAGTAGCAAGGCTCCGAGAACCCTGCTTTATCACACTAATAACACGGACGGTGATAGGAGTAGCAAGGCTCTGAGAACCCTGCTTTATCACACTAATAACACGAACGGTGATAGGAGTAGCAAGGTTCCGAGAGGCCTGCCGTATCACACTAATAACACAAACAGTGATAGGAATAACAAGGCTCCGAGAAGTCTGCCTTATCACACTAATAACATGGACAGTGATAAGAGTAGCAAGGCTTCGAGAAGCCTGCCTTATCACACTAATAATACGGACAGTGATAAGTGTAGCAAGACTCTGAGGAGTCTGCCTTAATCACACTAGTAATACAGACAATTGTAATAAGAGTAGCAAGTCTCCGAGAAACCATCCTTATCACAATAATGACACATACGAGGTAATAAGAGTAGCAAGGCTCCGAGAAGCCTGCCTTATTATGCATCAGCGGTGCTCCAATACGAAAGTGCAGTAGGAGGAGCAAGGCACCGAGATGCTTGCTTTATTATCCAACCGCATGGATGAAGGAAGTGGTAGTAAGAGGAGCGAGGCTCCGAGAAAGCCCGCCTTATTACCATCTGGCCTTGATCTAACACGAGACAGTGAATAGGAGAAGCAAGGCCCTCGAGGTCTGCCCTATCACAATCAGACGCCAATAAAAGATGGGCGAATCTCGAACGGTCTACCATATTGTTACTAACCTTCTCAATAAAATTGGATCAATAAATTACTAATAGACTGCTTCTGATTCTATTGAGGAGAGGATAGTGAGATACTGACCTTGAGGGACTTATCACTCTATCTTGGGATTTTTATTTTGATTTCTATCATGTGACTTCACTCTAAGATGAATTGACGATACTGTTTGTGCTTGTCAGGAAAAGAACCAAGAATGAGACTTTGATAAACAATCTTAAAAGGAGACTTGTGTAGGATCACTGGGATGGAGGAGTTGAGAATAAACTTGTTCATTACCTAAACTAATAGGGCAACAACCTAGTAGTTAGATAAGGATAGAGGTTAGACAGTAGGTCATTAGTGAGCATCGATCACAAGGTCACAAGTCTAGAATGAATCTTCTAGACCCCAACGTAGGAAAGAGGATATCAAGTTTTTTTCGGACTGTGCTGTGCCTAGAGGTTTCATCACTCTTGGAGAGAATTACGGAAGAGAACCGTAAGGAACTGCAATTCTGTTATCATTGGATAATAGGTCGGTAGAACTCCGACTCAACTTCCTTGATACCCACACCTAAGACAAAAACTGAACGGGAAACAGACAGATCTTCCCCTGTATCTTAGCGTGAATTGTCCAAGTCATCTCTCGAAGGTCTTTGAAAAGGTGAAGGGCTAGGTAAAAGGAGTCGAGAGTAGGAAGGAGTGTTGTTTTCAAGGTTTTGGGGAGTGAGGGACTAGCTATGGATGGGTTAAAGGTTGACGCTTGTAGCGCTTTCTGTGTCTGTATTTGTATGCGTGCATGTGATCTCTTGCAGCTGCACAGGTGTTGGGCAGTGAACTGTCTTTTCTGAACTTTGAGATCATCTGGGATATTCGGACACGGGACACCACAATTGTGAAAGTGAGGTTTACCGCTCATTCGCTTCCCCTTGATTTACATATATATTTATATATATCTATGAATAAGGTCATACTCTGCCTGAGCTTAGGAAGGTTACTGTCTAGGATTTTGTTGAGAGAGTGAGGGATTACAAAAGGGTGTTAGGCATTGGCATTGACTCATATGGTCAACAAGGAACGTAGACTTACTATCATGGGTAGCTAAGCGTGAAAGACTTTCCGGAAAGTCGACCCGATTAGATAGTCGGTCCGAGGTGGTTAGCGCCTCGGGGCACGATATACGGGTCAGTCTTAAGGCATTCTACCGCGCGTATGCCTATGCTACGGAGATCGAGAAAACGGCGGCCGACCAGTCAAGGGCCGCCCACCGTCGGGCGGTACAACCCTGCAATAGCATCAGTTGGGACTCTTGGTGGGGGAGAGAGAGATCTTGCTGTTGGGGGAAAGGGGGGAAGAGAACAAGGGGCAAAGAAGTGAGAGAGAGAAAGAGGGGGGTTCTGAAGACAACAAAGTACCTTCCACAGAATGTCTGTGGATGCGGCCGTTGGAGCAAAGAAGGGAATGCCCAAACAGTTGGGAGGGAGAGAGTGAGGGGATAAATGAAGAGTTTTGTACCTCTACTATTATGCTACCTCTTCCTCACACGCCTTGGTTTTCAAAGTTGTCAAAACGCTGAAAAGCTATCTAATCAAGCACATAGATCGAATGGAGGCACAACAATTCAGTTCTCAGTATCCATATGCTTTAGCGCAAATACTCAAGCTAGGAATGCATAGACCGAATGTGCCAGCAATGTTAGTGTCCCAATATGAGTATGCCCCTAAATTGTTGTGTTTGACTATAGCATGCACATGGTGCTTATTTACGCCAGGTTTCTGCTTTAATAATCATCACCTGACATGTCTAGTGCAGAGCCATGTTCTATAATCCCAATTTCCCTTGGGATAGGCAATCAGCATGCAAACAGGCTTAAAAAAAAAAATAATGCATAAAAAAAGTTTGAATGTCATGAAGCTGACTCTCGAGAGAAAGAGAGAGATAGAAGTGAAAATAAGACAGAAGCATAGAGAGAGAAAGCGAGACAAACCTTGACATAAAGAGATAGAGAGACAATGAAGGAGGGAGAGAGAGAGAGAGTGAGAGTTGTGGAAGACAAATATGCACAGGCAAAGGAAGGTAATGGAGGACAATAAGACAGAAACACAGACCTAGACAATCTCTTCATCAACCTCTAAAGGTGACTGGCATCTTCATGTGCAGATCATCTCTACATATGTTTGCAAAGTTAGCTGACATCAACCTGAAATGTTGCTGCTTGCAAAGTTTTTTTAAAAAACATTCCAGAACAGAAAGAATCATCAAAATAAAAACAAGGCTAGCTCAGTTCGTACACCCAAGAATTGCTGAAATCTAGACCCAAGTTTGAATCCAGATAGAATCAATTGAGAAAATTTAAAATCGTGCTGAATTATGTGTGACCTGTGAGTTCAATGATGATATCTCAAGGTTGTCGACCTTAAATTAAAAGTTAAAAAAAAGGCCACCAAAAAAAAGATGAAAAATTGTGAAAATTATATCTGCATCTACTTGTGGACACTGAATGTTGAAGTAAACTACTCTGCCATAAAGGTATTGTCGTGCTGGAATAAATGAGTTTGTGCATAATCAGTTCTCATGATTAAGATGACACTATTTTGTTCTTGACTGCTTTCCTTGTGACTTATTTCTGCTTGATTGTGCTGGTTCCTTCCTCTTCCTCATGTATCGGACAGAAATGCTCTTGTCATTAATACTACTCCTGTCGTCACCATGCAGATTGATAGAGTCACTTCGTTCATTCAGATGATGCTTCATTTGTTTTTTGTCAACTGTTGTTCTTCGTGTCTGTTGTGACGTGAGTCGCTTAGTAGCCATTGAACTTGCACTTTGTTGCATGTTGTTGGAAAGGATATGATTCATGTGAGATGAAGATTGATCAGACTGTGATCTAAGTGCTTCAACACTGTTTTCTTCGTCCTCATGTGCAAAATGGAATACTGCATGGTCTCCCCGATCTTGCCGAGACAATTGGCTGGAGACTTTTCAACACTGTCAATATCCCTTTGCTGATTGGCTGCTGCATCACCTCCCCGATTTTCCCACGTCAAATTATCTGCAGACTGTGCAGCCTTCTCAATATCCCTTTGCTGATTGGCCGCTGCATCATCTCCCAGATTTTCCTGAGTCAAATTGTGTGCAGGCTGTTCATCATCATCAATGTCCCTTTGCTCCTCCATGTTCCCTTCCCCAAATGTGTGTGGTTGAGAGGTTTCGATGTTTGAAATTCCCTTTCCCGTGCCTTCAATATCTTCTACCCTGTTGATGACATCTCTCAGATCATCGAAGGCATCTGCATTTCCCTCTGCTGTGCCTTCAATATTTTCTTCCCCGTTGATGTCATCTTTATTTGACTCTGTCGTGCCTTCAATATGTTTTTCGCCATTGATGTTATCTTCATTGAGTCTCTGAGAGTACTCGATGTCTGCGTCATCATCATCGGGTTGTGCCGCACTTGTGTAAACACGGAATAATTTGACAGCAGACTCTGGAGCGCTGTTGAAGCAGGAAAAAAAATTGCCATAAAAAAGAAGAAAATAACAAATGTTAGCAAGGACCAATGTAAATACTCCTGACAGATCAGTAAACATAAAATATTTTCTATTTACTTGCAAAAAATGATATGAAGTAATATTTACACTAAGTAGACGAGAAACCTGTGGAGAATGTCGGCAGTTGAACCATCAGAGGAGGAGGCAAAATCAATGCACGGCTATTCGTAGTCAGCTTATATTGCATATAGGTGGGCAAGTCGCTCCGATGTCACATGAACGGCGAACCATGTGCAGGTAAAAATCAAGGTTTTGTTTTGTTTCGATTCAGGGACCTCCGCACTCACCGCGCTGTACGAATCCATGACAATTTTCACTTATAAACTACACTGCCAGACGGGACGTCTGGGTCCACCTTATTAGCTCGGGCGGAAAGTCCCACGTAACTAAAAAATTATAAAAAGAAAACTCCAATATACCTAGGCGATCAGAGTGGCTCGGGATCACTTCCCCGACCGGGCCTAAAAATTATAAAATAAATAAAAATCAGAAAAATATTTTTAAGTTTTATTTTTTATTTGAAAATTGGTCAAGAATTTCGATGTGACGCTGAGGCAAAAGTTGTTCAGTTTATGTTTCTGCATAACATAGTTGTTTTTGGATTTTTTTTGTTTTTTCTCTTTTTGCTGGGACCTTCCCTGGTCCTTGCACGGGCTGGCCACCTGGGACCCCCGACTGGTAGCCTAGCAATATACAAAAAAAAACCTATGTTGTGCAAAAAATCAAACTGAACAACTTTGATCATGCTCACATCGAAATTCTTTACCAAATTTAACAACAAAACTATTTTTTTAAAAGTTTTTTTAAAGTTTTTTTTTTTGGCTCGGCTGGGGAAATGGGCCTGGGCTACTCTGGTAGCCTAGCTTATAAAACAATTTCAGGTTCCATCCAAAACCGACTCAAACAAACTCTGGGCAGACCAAGCACAGACTCAAAACAAACTCAACACATACTCAAAACATGTTGAATTTCAGTTGAAAAAAAAATCAGACAGAGTCAAACTGACATGTGGACTGAAACAGATCCAAAAATTACTTGAAAAGACTCGAACCATGATCAAACACACTGAAGTAGTCCCAACACAGGATCTAACACACTGAAAAGTGAGTGAGAATAAAATTCAACATACTCAAACGGATCTCCAGACTCAAAGCAAACCCAAAACAGCGTCAAACAGAGTCAAAATAAAACGAGGCAGACTTCGACACACGTACGGACTCAAGCAGACTGAAAACAAACTCGGACAGACTTGGGTGTGAAAACGGAACTATTGGCAATCCAATCTTAAAAATGATATGAGCATCATCATCACTTTTCAAATAGTCTTCCTGAATGACAAACATACGGGGAATCTTTTTTGGAATTTCATTAGAGCTGAAAGCTTCAACCGGCGGACCAGGGTCGCTACTTGATATGGAAAGGGTTTGTGCCCAAAGGACGAAAATGCACCCTGTACCCCGCTGCAGCATCTGCATCCCTACGTGGCCAAACAACTTTCTGAACAGATTTGATCGACCAAGCAACGTATTGATTTTGAAGCAAATGGCAGTGCAGCTACGATTTCGCTGTTTGGGGAAATACGGGCTACCTACAATGTTACTGCTGCAACTCTGTTCCAATCTGCCAACGTTAACTTGAAGGCATCCTGAAGCGTGTTAATGAAACTCGTAACTTCTTTTTCAGCTGAGATTTTCTTATCAAAGACCACTCCATTCTTCTTCTTCATGTCATACTACGTCTCTTTTCCTCTGAAAACTGTTGACACAGATAATGTTAGTTATGTTAGTAAATATGTCAGATGGTATATTGAAAGATATACATTAGACACATCGACATGTAAGACAGAACCCCAAAATTTCAGGATTTGTTTAGGGTCATTATAACAAACGTCCCACACCTTTTAAGGCAGACTTGTCACTAATCTATAGAGTGGACACCAAATAAACCGACAACGAAAAAAAAAAAATACAAAAAAAAATCAAAACGGCTTTAAACCCCAAGGCAAAAGTGTGTTTCCATGCAAAATTCAGTCTTTTCAGTTTTCAGAATTTTCAGGATTTGCAACATGGAAAACGGGTGAGTGTCGAATTTGGATACAGGAACAACCTTCCGTGAGAGTATATATGAGTTCTCGCACAAACAACAGGGATCGAATACCATTGCAGTATTTACATCCTACCCAATCGTAACATCAGCTCACGGCTCCGCATCTATCTTGGACAAAGATGTGGAAAGAACAAAAGCTTAGATATTTTCCTCTTCAGGAAACTAAGAGCCACAAGTTCTTGGCACAAAACAATCTTCAGAATAGACACTCCAATCCAAGACCTAGAATTCGACCCAGCAGAATGGGCCTGAACATCTGGGAGGAAGAAAAACATCAATACCGATATCCAGGAGTACTCAGTCAAAATGTCAAAATGTGGTTCAAGCTATTCCTTAAGACTAAGGACCCGGAACCCGTAATCAGAAGTACATGGTTAAAATTAATCGGACAAGAGGCAGAAGTTCAAATCAATCAGACCTGTTAAAATTCGGAGTCTCCAATGGCTTATCGCATACGCGGCACTACCAGTTAACCAATGCCTCCACAAACAAAGAAGAAGAAGTGATCCTAACAGTTCGGACCTATGCACAGTCTGCTCAGATAACGAGCCAGAAGACATAATTCACTGCCTAATTCGCTGTAAGGAAGCTACGGAGTATTGGGCCAGGGCCTCGGACCTCTCGGCCTGCCTTGTCACATCACCCCTCCATGAACATCCCGTCCAACTTCTATTCTGGACTAACATTCCTAATTCTATTCTGCACTAACATTCCTACTGATTTCAAACGCTGAGAGGATATGGTATGGCATGATCAGAAAAGTAACACTTTGGTAGATCTGGAAGGGGAGATGCATCAGAACCATCGAGGGACTATCAACTCCGAGAGAAAAGGTTTGGGTGGAGATAAGGATCCTGATGCAGGCAGACATGCTATGCAGATGGCAGAAGACAAGGCTCTTCATGCCTGAAGATGAAGATCGACAGTGCAGTATCCTCTCCAAGTTCGTCAAGGTCTGGCTGGTAGGGGGGAAAATAACAGAGGTGAGAGACTCCAACTTACGATGGAAAAATTGGCACACCTCGGAGACGAGCGGGAGAAGCTCAATATTTCACTCAATGGGTGGCCCACAGGATCCACAGGCTACATAAAGAGTAACAACAACCTTCAGTTTCATGTGGAAGCATTTTCGCTCCTTAGTTCTGCTAGCTGATTATAGCCTATCCGACAGGTTTCCATAGGGGAATCTGAGAGGGAGTTAAGGGAAAGGCAAGCTGACAGTCAATCCTCCTATAAGGAGCAATCAATGCTGGTCAGGGTTCCTTCACCCAGACGGAAGGAAGCGTGAGCGTGTTCTATGATGTATCAAATTTTTGACTTGTCGGGGGAATAGGAACCGGACTGACACTCCCCATAATGGATATGGAGTCAGGACCATAAGGGTCAATTAAAAAAAATAATAATAATAATAAAAAATCAGGATTTTCAAGGGCTAGCCAAAACAGTCAACTCCAAGACCCCAACAAACACGAAAGTTGGCACACACAGACCTTGACCCAAGGTAAAACAGGGCAAAAAAAGAGAAAAACTGAAAAATTGTAAAAAAAAATGATCTCCAATGCACTTTTCAAGGTTGAGTGGGTTAAGTTGGGGTTGAAAACTAGGCGTACTTGTTAACCGCTTGTTGAGCGACATGTATAAAAAAAACAAAAACTGCAATGATCCAGGACGAGTTTGAGATTTATGCAAATTTCTTAGTATTGCATAAGTTGAGGCGTTATTCAAGTATCCAAATTAAGCTGACAGAATTAAACTTGTTCTTTTCAAGAATACACTGCTGGAGGGACCACCCAGCTGAGGCAACGTTGGGCCGGTGAAGAAGGTGGGCTTGCTATGGAAGTGACCAAGGAGGAGTGCAATAAGAGAGGGAAGAAGAAGGCGGGTGGCAAAGAAAAAGGACCAGAGAAACAGTGAAGCAGGGAGCTTACATTGGTTATGCTAGTCCGCATCTTTGTCTTTTTGTTGGGCATAACCGATCTGTCCGGTGTCCAATCTTTTAGACTTATGGACCTGGTTTTGCTATATGTATCTGGACAGTTTGGAGTCAATCTCGTAGGATATCCAATTATGAGAGTATAGTCCACCTTAGATTTCCAAAAGGAAAGTTTTGGGGGAAAAGTAAGCATCTTTACTTGATCTTTCATGCAAAAATTATATCTCCCGTAATATCCCATTAATATTCACCCCTACTCTGAGAAACCCCCTAAAAGAAATTGTACCTTCGAAATTTCTTTCTGGATTTCGATAGAACTAAAAGAGCACAGTCAGAAACCGCTGAAGATTTAAAAAAAAAAAAAAAAAAAAAAAAAAAAAAAAAGGTTTTTATAAACTGGGCTAGTTCGGCTCCGGGTGGACCAGCCGGTTGGTGGCCCAGCTCTGGCACTTACGTATTTTTTCGTAATTCTCATGATAGGTGCCCAAGCCAAGACTTGCTATTCCACGGAACATGGCATCAACTTCTTGCCTTAAGCCAAACTTCATGTTTACCATTGTTGTCAATGGTAATTTGAGTCTTCCTGTAGTCTTTTCCAGCATCCTGCAACACTTGTTGCGAATTTTCTCCTGTGCAATAACAAACAAGAAATCATGTTAGATATAAATTAAAAAAACAAGAAACATCAGACGAGCAAGAATCCTCAGCATGCAGTGGCTCCTATCCCACGCCTCTCTTCCCGTCAATCAATGCTTCCACAAAAGGAGGAAACACATATGATACCAAACGGTCAAAAAATTGAAACCGAAGGAATGGGTGTGGAAACAGCAGAAGGATCAGGTGTCGAGACAACATATGATACCTTGAGTTTGACTTGAAGGAATGGGTGTGGAAACAACAGAAGTTGGGTAGAACAAGGATGACATTCGAATATAACATCAAATTTTGTTATGACTTGGGATTATAGACCACAGACCCAGATCCTAGATTAAACAGCAAGTCGATAGAAACAACACAAATCAATAACACTGCAAAGAAAATGCATTATCAAATTGCTGATCAGAGAGTACCTGTCAGTGGGACATGTGTGAGTCACACACACACACACCCGTGCGTGCACACACACACACACACACACACACACACACACACACACACATGTTTATCTATAACAACTCAGACAGAAAAACAGAGGAGACAATCTGAGATAAAAAAGTTTACATACATTGTTGAAGATTTTTGCATCATCAGTTCGATTTGCAAAATCTTCATGTTTGTGATCACTCTCGTTGTCACTGTGATCAGATCCATACTCGTCGAAATTCTCGAACACCTTGATTAACACATTGTCATTGATGAATGTTAGTCGCTGCCTGTATGAAATTTCAAGGAATTTGATGGCGGAATCGACGTGCTCTGGTGCAACCGGGGAATCAGCATCATCTTCCAACGGCGCAAGACCGTCTGCCATTGATTCCAGACAGTACGTGATCACATGGAGTATCGATGATACAATGTTAATTTCCCCCTTCTTCTTCCCATAGAAACCTGTGACAGCATATTAATAACAACAATTACGAAAACCAAATAAAATTGGTAAATTTCTATTTTACTTGGCTAACAGCCACATCACCCAGGCCGACCTTGTTTGGTCACTCAGAAGGTGTCAAAAGAATTACAATTATAAATTTTTAAAAATTTATATAATAATCCCACAAAAAGCCATGGATTACTTTCCAACCCCAATGCCCCAAAGAGGACATGGAATTTGACCCCAAGGAGCGGTGCTGGGAACATAAATCCACTGGGAAAACTAAAACAATCTCTGAATATGACGTGAAGTTCGGCTACGAGCTAGGTCTAAAGATCGCTGACCCCGACCCGAAGGTGCAAGAGAAATCGAAAAGGATCTTGCATATTGATCCCGAGACCGCACTAGCAATCCATTGGGTCAAGTACCTCCTCATCCGTCCAATCCGCATTCGAAGCCTGCAGTGGTTGATCGCACACCTGGCCCTCCCTATCAACCAATGGCTTCACACAAGAAGAAAACACTCTGACCCGCTCAGCTCGGAGGACTGTGTCGTATGTACCACTAAGCCCCCGGAGGACATCCCACATTTGCCTCCTCCTAGGCCCAAAAGCTCAATGGTTCTGGGACAAGACAAGGTCGGTTTGGACCACCCTGTTCTCGACAACCCCCCCTAGCATTCCTGCCGCTGCTATCCTACTCAGTACTAACATTGCATCCCCTGTCAAAGGTAGCAAGAGAGTCTGGTTTCTACTGCTCAGGAAGTTGACACTCTGCGTAATATGGAAGCGCAGGTGCACTCGAACAATCGAGGGAACGGAGGTGGCCAATGAGGAGATGTGGACACTACTCTTGAACATGGTGGAGACACAGATCACATGCAGATGGAGGAGGGTCAGTTCCTCCGAGAAATGAAGAGCAGGGAGACAAGCAGTTGAAAGACAAACCTTCTTAAGAGAGTGGCTGTTGAAGGGCAAGGTGGCCTCCGTGGTGGACAACAGACTGAGATGGAAGAACTGGCACCAACAGCGCCACTAGAACGCACAATGCAGGGGGAACACAAGGAACACACCCAAGGCAGGGTCGGATCAGAGAATTGAGAGTCAATCCGGAAAAGAGAATCTGCGGGCTGAAAAGTGTATCAGCTACCATAAGAAGGCTCCCTCAGCAAGAAAGCCCACTCAGATCACTTCGACAAGGGGCCTGCTGAGATTATAATCTCAGTAGGCTAGGCACCTATCCTCTTTTCTTGTAGTACACGAAATATATGGCAGAGGGTATCAGGGCTCTGAGACGAAAAGAGACAGGGCAAACTGATATCAATCCTCTAACAATGGAGCAGTCAGGGCTGGTCAGGGGTCCTTCAGCCGCCACATGGAAGGAAGCGTGAGAGTGTGTATATGATGTATTCCAATTTTCGACTTGCGGGTGGAAAAGGAACCGGACTGGAGAGACGGTTAACCGACCCCCCAATTTTCACTCCCATTTATAAGAAAAGCAAACGGTCATTTCAACCATATTTTCGACCAATCTGTAGAGTGCACTTCTTACTTACTTATTGTTAAAAAAAAAACGAAAAAAGTTAACCCAAAAAAAAAACGAAATAAACTGCATATTATCTAAAAAACTTAAAAAAAAAATTAACTGCAGTTACTGATAAACTTTTGTGTTGGGGTCATATTCATTATTTTTAACAAATGTAAATTAATTTTTAAATATTAAATTAATAATTAAAAATAAAAAAACTCCAGGCCCTGGATGCAGCTTGAAACTGGGCCTGAACGCAGGGAACTGAGTCTGCACGAGTTTGCCTTGAACTGGGACCGGACAGAGGGCATGTAGAATCAATATAGGGCATCAAAAAAAGCACCACCAGACATTTGAACATTCGGGTGCTAGCAAGCACTAGCAGCAACGTCGTTGCTGCTCCGTTAGGCCGGTTGGGCTTGGATCACTAGTATGGGTAGCCCTGTAAGCTAAGTTGGTTGATTCTGGTCGAACTCGGGGTTGAATTTTGAGTTTCCTGACTTTCCTTACCATTTCAAATCAGTTAAAGATGAATGTATATATTAAGAGGGATTTATTATTACCATGATTATGCAAATTACAAATTTTTAATTTAAAAAAAATCATAAGAGACAAGGAATACAGAGGACAAGGGTTGTTCCATGAGCTATAAAACATGAAAGTCGTCATATCAGACACAGGTTATTGAGCTGAACGAAAGTACAGAAGATAAGGAAAGAGGTTACTAAACTGTCGCAATCATTATGACAGACTACAAAGGGGTGCAGAGGCGGGGAAATATATAGAGAGGGAGAACAGGAGAACAAATGAGTGCTGAAAAACTCAATAAGTTCTACCTCCTTTTTCAAAACAGTGTCTTCAGAAATGCTTCGCAAAACCGTTTGTATCCGGTTGAATTCAGTTATGAAGTTCTCCAGTGCACTATCCTCGATCCAGTACTGGTGTTTCGTTGCCAAGCCATGGTCCTGGACATTATGATGTATAAGCCAGATCCTTGTGAACAACTGCAAAAAAAAACATGAGACACATYCAAAAATTAAAATTAAGATAAATTAATATAATGAACAGACCCAAAATTGGTTGGAAATGGAAAGTTATCCTACAAGTAGACGCAACAACACTTCTTAAAATCCCTTGGACCAAGTACCTGACAATCCAACAAGTACGAATCCGCAGCCTGCAGTGGCAGATCGTCCAGATAGCAATCCCAGTTAACTAGTGGCTCCACGTAAGGAGCAGATATTCCCACGCAGACAGTTCTGAGGTATGCTTCCTATGCACCACGAACTCCCCAGAGGATATCATTGTCTATGGTATACGTGGAAGCTAAGCAAACAAGAAAGTATGGAATGATAACTATACACAAAGTGAGGAAGATGAAGATACGAATGACATACCTCTGCGAGTTGAATGATTGACGGACTTGGCACAGACAAATGTTCATCTACATCATCCAACATTTGATCCTGTTGACCCGACTTTATGACATGTCGTGGTCGTTTAGGACCATTTGCAGGCGCGACATAACTGTCCAAGTAAATTTCAGGAATGAACATGTGAAAACAGTTCATTAAGCCATCCGCATTATTTGCATAAAGCATCTGGAACCTCTCCGACTGTATATATCTGTTGAAAACCACATGTGTACGAGAAAGATGTTGCTGTGGATTGTTAACCGTTCGCATCTCCCATCTGCCTCCTTGTTTAAGACTCGGTACACTAGATCTGTCGAGTCCTCCCCCACCTTGTGTTTGCTTGTGACAAAGATCCATTTTCCCAAAAAGGTTTGCGAGTTCATCTTCCAACGCAATGAGTTCAGGATTCACATTCTCCAGTAGTGATTCAAACATTCTTTCAAACGTTTTCTGCAGAACACAGATAACATTAACATTAGAATAAAAAAAAATTGGCAAGAAAATCTAGCAATGAAGTTTGTGATTTTACGTTACTAATAACAAACAGATGCTGATGTGTCCATGCATTGAAATCCATGAAAGTTCCTCTCGACCGCGAAAAACTTGAACGAATGTACATGCCATGAATGATCCAGAATGTTGCATGCACACATAGATAAGAACACTCTCGAACCAAAAACAACAGTCTGAACAAAGATTAACCCAGCGAGAGAAGAGACTGAAAAGACAAAAAGTTTTCGACGAAACAGGATAAGAGAGACAAGAATAGCAAGGATATCCAACGATATCCTCTCATTCACACACACGGATGCAATTAACTAACAAGCTTAAAGAGTAAAGCATGGCAACATTCGAGGGGCAGCCCTTACCATTCATGTACGACCTCAAACTGTACCCACACAAACTAACATAGCAGACCCCTGCCAAGGAAACATCCACAACACCATCCATGCACATCACTTTCACTGAAACTCAAACCGGCACTCCAACGCTGATCCAATTCACTCTGCAAACATCAATTCCTACCCCAGCTTTCCGAACTCCTTGATCGCCCAAAATCTCACCAATTTGAACTCCCCCTCCCTCTTCATCCAGTCAACCCCAAATCTAATCGAGCTTCCTCCATCCTTGCTCTGTTTGACCCATCCCGATCGCCAAAAGTCTCACCAATTCCACCCCTCCCCCTCTTCATCCAGTCAACGAGATCTTGAGCCGCTTCCTCCATCTTCGCTCTGCTTGACCCCCATCCCGACTCTGACCGATCCCGATTTCACAACTTACCTGACCCCACCTCCATCCCGATCTCCATATGCRTTCTYCATACCTTCCCCCCCCCCTCTCCATAAACTTCACACAAATCATCGCCTACCTCCTGCACACATCTCCATGCCACGTGGCAAGAGGAGGAGGTCACCATCCCCTTCCCCAAAGAGGATAAAGATTACCAAGAGAGGGAGAAAGAGAAGGGAGAGAAGGAACTGGGAGAGATATGAAAAGACTTAGAAAACCAACAGAAGGGCAAAATAGGAATAGTGGAAACAGTGGCCAACTGCCTTTCGTACACGCTTCGAATACTCGTCAATACAGAATGGCGCATACTCATCTCAGCGCACGCGAAAAATAGGAAGATGGGGATGGGGCTTGAGCACGAAGACGACGGCTATGGCGTCTGCCGTTATAGCGCCCATCGACTTCAATGTCGAAGGGCAGATGGCGGGCGGCACCAGCGGATTGATAGAGCAGTGATGCAAGGGAGGAAACCGGAGTGGTAAGTGGCGGGAGATAGACGGGTCGGCAGAGGGTGGCGGAGAGGGCGGGAATAACACGTGGCAGAAGTTGATCGGAGTTAATAACTAAGTGGCATGGAAGGGAGAGAGAGAGAGAGAGGGGAGATGGGAAGGGAGAGGGAGTGGTAGGAGGGGATCGAAGGTGCGAACCCATGGCTGTTGTAGTAGCGGGTGTTCCTGGACGGTCATTGGCACTGAGCAGGACGTCGGCGCTCAGTGAATCGTTGGCCGCGACACGTCATCAGGCGCAAGGAGGAGAAGTTCCGTCGTCCTCATCCTCTTTCGCCATTCTCCCTCCTTTTCGCCCGGCTGCAGATCTAGTAAGGTACTAGAATGAGGAAGGTCGAAGAGCTGCTCTCGAAGCTAGCGTACGTTTAAAAGGGGGGTGTGGAGATGGAGGTGAAAGCCAAGGCTGCAGAGAATGACGTAAGGGATGCGATGACGTCCGAGAAGAAGGCGAAAGCCACGCTGGCGGAGATGGTGAACAGGTGTAGAATGACGCTCAAGGACTCGGAGACGAAACCCGCCCTGGATCCTTATCCCGACTCCGTCTCCACGCTCGCTTTGCCTGACGCGCATCGTGACTCTACCCCATCTCGACTTAGCAACCACCGCGACCCCCCTTCCATCCCGACTTCCCAGCCACTCCGTCAACGCGATCTTGAGCCGCTTCCTCCATCTTGGCTCTGCTTGACCCCCATCCCAACTCTGACCGATCCCGATTTCACAACTTACATGACACCCCCTCCATCCCGATCTCGATATGCATTCAACATACCTTCCCCCCCCCCCTCTCCGTAAACTTCACACAAATCATCGCCTACCTCCTGCACACATCTCCATGCCACGTGGCAAGAGGAGCAGCTCACCATCCCCGTCCCTGAAAAGGATATAGATTACCAAGAGAGGGAGAAAGAGAAGGGAGATAACGAACTGGGAGAGATATGAAAAGACTTAGAAAACCAACAGAAGTGCAAAATAGGAAGATTAGGAGTGCCAGGAACAAACAGGGAGATGAAATTAAAATTCAACAAGAAAAAAATGTGTACGAGGAAATTTTTTAAAATTCAAGAAAAAAAACGTATGTATACTTTTAGAGGGGAGCGTTATGATACGAGCACTTACCCCTATTAAATGAAAATCGAGTTTTTTCTTATCGATCGGACGTGCATCAGGATCTCGAAGTTGGGCTGCATTTTCTGGAGTAGTTTCTGAATCGACTGCCTTTCGTATTTGCGATGCAGCTCTGTCAAGTGCAGCAACTATTCTTTGGTGGGCTGGTGACTTGCTCATTCTGATGAATGCTAGCACGGCCGACCTAGAAAATAGGTTTCTCAATCCAGGTGTTGCCATGAAGAAATGTGTACGTCCGGCATCCCATCATCAAACCAGCAACGGAGAGGATTGGCCCTGCAACCATCCATGGGCAACATCCAGATTCTGCAGCAATCAGCTTCACCAAGTGGGCAAAGCGGAAAGGCAGAATATCCTCAATTGGCTGAATCGCAGCCAAGGCACGAGTCACCACTTTTGCCATCTCAACGCCATTATCCTCATCTTTGGTCGTCATCCTTTTGCTGGTCGCCATTCTCGGACGCTGACTCGACACTGATAGACTGCAGGAGTGCACTGAAGACCTCCTCGATCATCTGAAGGAGATTTGTCAAGGACAGTGTTTGTGTGATAGTGGTGTGTACTATTCTAATATATTCAGAAATGAAAAACTGAGAATGAGAGACAATAGGGAGAGACAGAGAGAAAGAGAGAAACAATTGATGAAAGACAGTCAATGAGAAAGAGAGGGCACGAGCCAACTTACACGGGTCGTAAAAAAACAATAATGCAGGTTGTCCTGGCGGGCATGGAACACTTTGTTCCCAAACGCTATGGCGCGCTGCTTAATTTCACGAGACAAAAAAAAAAGCCAAAAATAAGCTCATTGCATGGCGCGAACAACTCTGCATGCCGCGGAGTGATGCCAAACCCCGATCTCCAGAGGAATAGTCGTCTTCCATATCGACTTTTGATACGGGAGAAAAAAAAATAAAAAATCCTCCCATATCAAGATTCGATACGGGAGTGCATGCTTTTACGTTCCAAGCTGGCAAGATTGGAGCTCCCGCTCATTGCATGGCTCAAAAATCTCTGCATGCCGCGGAGTGATGCCAAACCCCTATCTCCAGAGGAATAGTCGTCTCCCATATTGACTTTTGATACGGGAGGAAAAAAAAAAAAAAATCCTCCCATATCGAGATTCGATACAGGAGTGCATGCTTTGTCGTTCCAAGCTGGCAAGATTGCCGCTCCCGCTAACAATGCCCGCCATCGAAGATGACGATAACGGGCGGTCAATTCAATTTCGATAGATGGCTGGCTACGAATTCGTGGTGATTTTTTCTTTTTTCTTTCAATTTCACTTTTGGCGGGCAATTTTTTGTGAGTTCAAGGCGCGCTGCGTTGGCGGGCAACTTTGTTTTTGTTGATGGGCGGTCGGGGAGTAGATGGCGGGCAGATGCTTCA
The DNA here is from genome assembly GCA_003427395.1 of Chara braunii. Classification (NCBI taxonomy): domain Eukaryota; kingdom Viridiplantae; phylum Streptophyta; class Charophyceae; order Charales; family Characeae; genus Chara; species Chara braunii. The sequence continues at coordinate 119,959 of BFEA01000390.1, read as the reverse complement.
GAATTCATCGCGGGTGGTCGCGAAGTAGATGGCGGGCAGGTGTTTCAGAAGATGATGATGGCGGGTGGGGAAGCTAGTTGGCGGACGGTTAATTCGATTTCGGTAGAATGACCGACTACGAATTCGTGTTGATTTTATTTTATTTTTCTTTCAACTTCAGTTTTGGCGGGCAGTTTTTTGTGACTTCAAGGCGGGCTGCGTTTTTTCTGAAGATGACGATGGCACGTGGGGAAGCCAGTTGTCGGTCGGTCAATTCGATTTTTGTTGGTGGTCCAGGCCGGCGGCCCGCCAAAAGTGGATTTTGTTTGTTTGTTTTTCAGGAAAAAGGGAGGATCCCATTTGTATATTGTAGAACAAAAAACAAGTGAGGTCGGGAATCCTCACAAACAACCAGGGGCACGTCCCACTAGGACGGGAACCTCCACTGCTGCAGATTAAGCTAAACTGGCTGATGCTGCCAGTATCCTGTTGATTGTTCTTTCCGGGTATAATTGTTGGGTCCCCGGCCCAGATTGCTTATATATATATAATATTAAAAAAAAGTCTCACTTGGAGCGTTGAGTTTCCTGAACGCGTGAATTTGGACGTGTTTGTGGAGATGTGCGGTTGAGGAAACTCAACACCCTTTCTCCACGTCTCTACAACCGCGTCCAGATTCAGGCGTTTAGGAGACTCAACGCTGCTAGTGGGACTTGGTCCTGGGCGAAAAAAGTTGTAATCAGGTGGTTGGGGTTTAATCGGCACTGTCTCTTTGGAGGTCTGTAGGCCGTCAACAAAGGGAAAAAGGTCAATCTTGCCCCTACCTCAACAGGTAAAGAAAATAGAGGCCTCCGCTCCTAAAAGCAAAAGGAAAAAGTAAACAAACCCAAAATGGAGCCTAATGGACCTCCCAAATATATATATATATATTATCCTGAAACCTTCCACCTGGGCAAACAAGGTGGACCTGGGCACCCCGGCTGGGCAAACAAACCCAGAATCTGTTCATATTTGTAAGGAGAGGGTAGCAAAAACTATGTACAAAAGGTGATAGTTGATATTGTCCACATCCTAATGGGTTGAATTTGGACTGTTATTAAGGGGTTCCCCAAAATAAAACAATAATAATAAAAAGTTTTCCAAAAGGATCCTGTTGATGTTTGACACGTAAGCCTCTTTGAACTATATAATATATATTTTTTATATTTAATTCAATATTATATATATATAATAAAAAAAATTGTTATCATTGGAATCGCGGACATTGAGTAATTAAACTGTTAGTACATCTTAAATTTGTGGTTGTATATGCTCTACGATTTATTATATAAGGGAAGGATAAAAGAAACCAAAAAGGATACTAAAGTGTATTACACTTATAGACATCTGTGGTTTTGGTAGGTGTCTAGTGCTATTTTAAGAAGGTTCTTAAAGCCAACAAACTACGAAAGTAGTTTGTGCACCAAAGTCTTGGCTAAGAACTTTTTCAGCACATAAGAATCATCAAGGATATCGGAATGCCAACCATATCTTTTCGCGACGACCTATCATGTTTGGTAGGCGGATCAATTGTGCTTGGGCCGAGGCAAAACTGAAAAAGAAAACAAATAAAAAAATGAGTGAATAAAAATTTAAGTACTTTGTGCACCAGGGATCTTCTCTGGTAGGTATCAACTACTATTTCAATAAGGTTTCTGAAACGAACAAACTACTGAAGTACTTCGTGCATTGAAGTCTTTGTAGGAACTTTTTCAACGTATAGGAATCACACAGTCTTTGGAATGAATAAAACTGCTTTAGAACTCATTAAGGACATCGGCATAGCGACCATATCTTTTCAGGATTTGTGAACGACAACTAAAGGGTGTAATCGCTATCGTGACAGGAAGAGAGCTGGTTAATAGAAACCTAAATTTTCAGGATTTTTTCAGGGTTGTTATAAGAAATGTCCCACACCTTCTAAGCCAGACTTGTCACCAGTCCATAGAGTGGACACCACATAAACGAACAGCAAAAAAAAAATTGAAAAAAATACCTTGACCAAAAACAAAATAAGCCCAAAAAATTGACAAAAAAAAAAAAAAAAAAGATCTCCAATCCACTTTTCAAGGCTGAGGGGGTTAACCTGGGGCCGAAAGTGGGGGTCCCTGTTAACCGGTTGTGGAGAGGAACTAATAGGGGGACCCACCGTGCTTGGGCTGAGGTGAAACTGAAGAAAAAAACAAATAAAAAACAAAAAGTGATGAAATTTAAGCAAAAGATAAAAAATTAAACAGAAAAAAAAACAGATGAATGAGATGTAAAAAAAAAATGTGAATGATGAAATTGAGTAATTGACTTTTTATTTATAAAAAAAAAAGATGAATAAAAACAATTTGCAGCTATGAAACTGCGGTATATGTCATTGCACTTTCACCTTTCGCGCGCTTCCCTTGTTATACCTGGTTGCATTTTGTCGTATAGTGACTGGTCTTTTATGAGTTGTAAAAACGTCTTTTGTTGTTTTGCCCTCCAAATAGAGTAATAGATTATCCCATTTCTCTTTTGTGAAGATGAATGGTCAGAAATTGTCGTCCAACACCATAACTATTGACAAGCAAATACCTAGGTAGTTTGTATTTATTCTAAGTGAAAATGGACCTTCGATTGTCAAGTTATATGTGAAAATCCAGCAGGCTTACTCAATTGGTTAGACATGCAAGTGRCRTTTAGGAGGTTGTGGGYTCAAGCCCCATAACCGCTTGCGGCATACACTTAGTGCCAACCAGTTGTGACAATCAGCTTCATACCCTGATCGCTATTAGTAAGTTTTCTGATGAACATGGTCGTGTGTGTGAGCATGAGTGGGTTGTGTTTGGTATGTGGGTGAGTGTTTGTCATAGACGCTAGCATTACTTGATGGGGGATGGAGGAAGTAGATCGGAGGAGCAACTACTGGGAAAATGCTCGGTCTTTGGGTTAGCCATCCCCCACCAATGGCAGCTGCACCCTACTCTCTGACCACCGCCTATTAGGGTGGGGGGGAACATTTACGCCCTTGATTGTGAGAGATAGCAATACTTGCAGGAGTCCTCTCTGACCCCACCTTTGATTGTTATACTATTAGGTAGATAGTGTGAGGAAAAAAAAAACTGACGGGAGGTGAAATTGAGAAAAAAAAAAAAAACTTATGGCAACATTGTAATTACGATGTTGGTCTGTAAGGGGGAGGTTAAAGAGTGTCAGGGTCATTACCAGGGCACTCGGTTCTGTTGGGACGCAGTGGTCCAGTAGGAGAGTGTTGTTGAATAAGGAACAAGTTCCACCGGACCCTGTAGTTCCGGTCGTCGCATTAGACGGAGTAGATAGGAGGTGACTTTGTAAAGAGCAGGGATTGGTTGTAATGCAGCAAATAACATGACAGTGAGTGGATGAATAACATGTTGATTTAAGTTAGAGATTTGGCAAGGGCTATCAGGGGAACGAATGTGGTGGGCCTGCAGTTCAACTTGGGCCGTAAGCTAAACTGACTGATGCTGCCAGGATAACTCCGGGGGCACGGTTCCACTAGCAAACGAGTCATGGACTATTTGTACCTGTGCGACAGGATGAGAAAAGAGAAATAAATAAATTTAAAAGGCATAATGGATTAAAAAAAATGGTGAGGAGGCTCAGACACTAACTCCAATCGTTTTTGTCGGTGGGATGTTTAGCCGTCTTGGATGGTGGCAAAGCCCAACCATGGGAGAGGCAAAGAGCATTGGAACAAGTGTCTTAATCAGGACGTTTTCCACGCAGATATGCAGAAAAGTTTCAGTCACAGTTGTTTGCACTTATCCACAAAACTGAGCAGGTTCATACACTTATTCCAATCGTTTTTGCCAGTGGGATCTCGAGTCATCCAATCGTCTTGGATGTTTAGCCGTCTTGGATGGCGGCAATGCCCAACCATGGGAGAGAAGCCGTTCGCGACGGTTGCTGTGAGCGAGTCCCTTAGTGTGCCCCATGGGACTGCCTAGTGACGGTACCATTATAGAAACGAGCAGATTTTCCTACTTTGCTGTTAGAAATGAAGTACTCGAGAGACTTTCTATTGACCGGAAAAGAAAGCACGGTCAATACAAAAAACTTAGAGTACTTGATTTTTTTTTTTTTTTCGACAACCACCAATCAAAAACTCACTTGCTATTACTTTTCCCCACATCCTGTTATTCAAAAAAAAAAAAAAAAAAAAAAAAAAAAGTAAATTAAAACACAAATTTCAAATATAAAAACATCTTTATTTTGCTACCTTCGGATTTCGATGCAGCAATGGCTGGCGGATGTCCCACAGACGTCCTACAGGTGTTGCCGTGCGACAATATACCTTACTCGTTTGCTAGTGGAACCGTGCCGTGGGTAGAATTGTGGGGTCCCCGGCCTCGATCTATTTCTTAGTTGGTAATGGATTCATATGTGTTTTTTCAAAAAAAAATAAAAAAAAAATAAAAAAAATTACGATGTTCGCTGGCGTGAATTAGTACGTCAAAAGCAAAAAGAGACAGACCTACCGGTAGTTCAGTGACGCTGGCCGAACTAGGACCTGGCAACGAACCTTGTCCAGAAGACTATCGGTAGATGATCTTAAACCGCCGCCTTTGTCGGAAGTGTAAAAGCGTAGGTGGTCTGTGTCTCGAGCGATAAGTTTGTGCGGCATTAGATCATACGATTGTCGTCGTTCCATGTCGACGAATGCGGCGAAGATTTAAAGGTAGTGTTGGTGAGCGGGGGCTTATCATGGGGTTTGTTTACTTTGGAGTGGATATGACATGTAAGTGTGCTAGGTATGGTTTTTTTCGTTGCTTTACTAAACCAAAGCTATTTTATTGTATTTTATATAGGGATATACGTTCGCATTTAGTCTTCTAATTATGTGGCGAGCGTAGTATTAGCTGTGGGGGACTTAAATCAATAGAGCGTTCTCGTAAGGATGGCGAGAAACTATATAAAGGAGGTAGAGGATGCGAACGTCGGGTCATATTGCTATTACAGCATGGGCAACAGAAGCTATGCGGACGATTGGCGGCGAGGGAGAAGCGGTGTACATTGTGTGACTGTGGGAGCTGTGGGTCAAGTCGAACGTGAGAGAAGGGGGTAGTGAAGGGGGAAGGTCGGAACGTGTCCTTGTGATCATTATAGACGTATCGCTGTGATCATTTTAGGTGGGTTTTTTTGTAGACGAACGCAGAGAGTATACTAGGCAGCGTCAAAGCTTTGTGTGGCGAGAGGGAGAGAACTGCGTTCGGGATTCAGAGGAAGTTTATTGTCAAGTCACTTCTCTTAGGAGTGTGCTTAAGATTTGCGATGATTGTGTGTGTACGGGATTTTTGTAAGTGTGAGGTTTTAAGGTCGTGCCTGTGTTCGTTTTGAGATCGAGGTTTGTCCGGTTTTCCATGGCTTGGTACGTGGCGATACGGTGATGATCTTTGAGCGCAACCATCTTCGCGATGAGCCTATAGGTCCGGAGCAATGGAGTCTGGCTCCAGAAGGTCGCAATAACACCCTTACGTATGATGTGAATTTAAATGGGCATATGGCTTTACGTATCGGGGCAGAATCCCTTCGCTTTGTGTTGGAGCAATTTGGCGAAGGGTTGCCAATTCATTCGCCAGAGGCAGCTACAAATGTTCTATTTTCGATATTGGAAGCGCTTGTTACGGTGATCGCGGCTGAGTATCGCGACTTTATTCTGGACTGCGCGTGTTGGAATGCAGTCATTGAGGCTCCCTTTGAGCCACGCTTACTGTGTGGAGTGATCAGAGAGATTCCAGATTATTAGCTTTGCAATCGCGGATCGTAAGGAGGTGTTGGGGTTGGCACTAGGGGGCGAGAGATGGAGGAGTACGCGGGAAGAGCAGGTGTACGATGGACCATATCACGATAGGGAGAGGAAGAGAATTTTCCCGGTTTTTATCGCGTGG
>BFEA01000390.1:48618-80007 GCA_003427395.1 Chara braunii | reverse complement strand
CGCATCGGGATATAATAATGTAGAAGTAGAAAATAGACTAAGTAAAACAGCGAAATCCTGAAGTTTGTTTTCGGTAGCGAAGCATCGAAAGCGCATCGGGATATAATGTTCAACATGTCGAAAACAGCCCAAGTAAAACACCGAAATCCCGAAGTGCATTTTCGGTACCGAAACACCGAAAACGCATCGGGATATAATAATGTAGAAGTAGAAAATAGACTAAGTAAAACANAACACCGAAATCCCGAAGTGCATTTTCGGTACCGAAACACCGAAAACGCATCGGGATATAATAATGTAGAAGTAGAAAATAGACTAAGTAAAACACCGAAATCTCGAAGTGTGTTTTCGGTAGCGAAGCACCGAAAGCGCATCGGGATATAATGATCAAGATGGAGAGAATTGAGTAAGTAAAACACCGGAATCCTGGAGTGCGTTTTCGGTAGCGAAGCACCGAAAGCGCATCGGGATATAATGTCAACATGTCGAAAATAGACTAAGTAAAACACCGAAATCCCGGAGTGCGTTTTCGGTACCGAAGTACCGAAAGCGCATCGGGATATAATGATCAAGATGAAGAGAATAAAATAAGTAAAACACCGAAATCCCGAAGTGTGTTTTCGGTAGCGAAGCACCGAAAGCGCATCGAGATATAATGTCAACATGTCAAAAATAGACTAAGTAAAACACCGAAATCCCGAAGTGCGTTTTTGGTACCGAAATACAGAAAGCGCATCGGGATATAATAATGTAGAAGTAGAAAATAGACTAAGTAAAACACCGAAATCCCGAAGTGTGTTTTCGGTAGTGAAGCACCGAAAGCGCATCAGGATATAATGATCAAGATAGAAAGAATTAACTAAGTAAAACACCGAAATCCCGGAGTGCGTTTTCCGTAGCGAAGCACCGAAAGCGCATCGGGATATAATGTCAACATGTCGAAAATAGACTAAGTAAAACACCGAAATCCCGAAGTGCGTTTTCGGTACCGAAGTACTGAAAGCGCATCGGGATATAATGATCAAGATGAAGAGAATTGACTAAGTAAAACACCGAAATCCCGGAGTGCGTTTTCGGTAGCGAAGCACTGAAACCGCATCATCATATAATAATGCAGAAGTAGAAAATAGACTAAGTAAAACACCGAAATCCTGAAGTGTGTTTTCGGTAGCGAAGCACCGAAACCGCATCGGGATATAATGATCAAGATGGAGAGAATTGACTAAGTAAAACACCGAAATCCCGGAGTGCGTTTTTGGTAGCGAAGTACCGAAAGCGCATCGGGATATAATAATGTAGAAGTAGAAAATAGACTAAGTAAAACACCGAAATCCCAAAGTGCGTTTTCGGTAGCGAAGCACCGAAAGCGCATCGGAATATAATATTCAACATGTAGAAAATAAACTAAGTAAAACACTGAAATCCCGGAGTGCGTTTTCGGTAGCGAAGCACCGAAAGAGCATCAGGATATAATAATGTAGAAGTAGAAAATAGACTAAGTAAAACACCGAAATCCTGGAGTGTGTTTTCGGTAACGAAGCACCGAAAGCGCATCGGGATATAATGTTCAACATGTACAAAATAAACTAAGTAAAACACCGAAGTGTAAAACCATGAAATGGTGACTTTAGTGTCGGTGTACCATATATAACAGTCATTTCGCTATACGTTCGATGGAAGATAAGGCTCCCATTAACCATCTCTCGCGTCCCAATAATACAGGCCTACTGCGGGACTGCGCATAGGCCTGCCACATATGGGAGGTGTTTACCAGTTTTCCGTGGGACAACACAGAGAACTATGGCAACCTCTCCACATTTACAAACAAAAGCCCCGCCAGACCCACCCGGCCGTGACTCCCTAACTTGATCAGGGTAAGAGGGTCACACATCTCAGCGACACCTCTCAAAATCAAACATTTTTGCGACATTCTCGAGAAATTTTACCGAGTGGCCGGTAAAACCTGGTTCCATTCGTCAGTCTTTCATCTTACCAACCCAACTTTTCATGTCATTAGATCTATTAATCATCCTCCCTATGAGGGAGGTCTCACTCAATAGGTCTGTCAGCTATCCCTCTCTTTCTAGGATGAACTCTCACATGACCTTTGTAAAACATCTTCCTTTTCTGAAGATAAGTCTCCCAAATAAATCATAGTGTACAATTCAATCATAACAACAACACAACACAAGGGACCAACTTGTGGGTCCCTAACACAACTTAGATATTTAAACATTTCGCATTATAAGCTTTCGAGTTCCAAGGACTCATAGATCCTTTTAGGATTTCCACAACTTCTTTCACGGAACAGATTGCGCTTCCTCTCCTTATACTTGGCCCTATTATCCGCCCATGGGCAGGTCGCACGAGTATACTGGAGAGTAGACAGCTTACATTCACTCCCAAGGCATAAGCATATGAGTTGTTTGCCACACAGATCCCACACAAATCATCATACATCGGAAAGCCACACATGTGAGAGTGAGAGTGATCGTCATACACAGGGAAGTAGCCTCAAAACCTCACTCAGCATATACCCAACAATAGAATATCTCTAAAACCCCAACATTAATACTCAAATGTTATGTTCCCCCTCATATCCGGTGGGCTCATAACCTAGGTGTCTCTAACTCTCACACCACCCATAGGTAGACTCTGATCTCAAAACAAAACGCAATACAATTAGGTGCCCTAAGTATCACACAGCTGAGTCTCAGTCCTCGGATCACAACACGAACAGAACCTCAAAACCTTATTGTACATTGGTCTTTAGTCATACACGACTCCCTAGGATACGTGTATCTGACCCATGATACGCTGCACCCCTGACTCACTCTTCCTATGTACAGAAAACACCTCACCTCTACTGGCGTATAGGCAAACCAGTCCCTACTCGCTCATCTCCTCCTGGTTTTGCCTATACAACTGGGCTCGACCCCCATCCGGAGCCCTCTCTACCACTCGGCCTTGTCTATCATACATCTTGCCATCCTGCTCAGTGACTCGTCCCTCAACCTTGTCCTTGAGGAACTTAGGACACTCCAGGGCCCTATGCATGCCATCCAAGAAGTAGAAACACATGGTCTCTGATTTTCTTTGAAACCTCTTCTTCTTTTCCTGGGTCCCTGACGACGGAGGTGCCTCTTCCCTCTCCTTGCTCGCTTCATGACTCTGGGGCAGGTGCCATGGTCCTTCAGCTCCTCCTTTGATTCCCTGGGTACTTGACTCCCCTCGCTGCATCTCTCCCTCGGGTTGGTACTCAGGGGTATCCAACCTCAGTGGCCTGCCCTCGCGGGTTTCCTCTGCCATAGCCGCTTCCTCACTCTCGCGAGGCCTCGGAGTCTGGGGAGTAGCGGCTCTAGTAGGCTGGCTCGTGGCCTCCTGCTGCCGCTGATCAGTAGTTGGTCCCCCCGAATCGGTCCCAGTGGCCCACGAGCCCAGGTGTGCCCTCAATTCCCCCATCTCTGGCTCGTGCTCCGGGGTCCTCTGCTCCTGAGGCTCCTCCGGCGGCATATTCACCTCCATAGCAGCTACCAACTCGTCCAGACGTGACGACTTCTTCCCCTGCGCCTCAAGCTGCGGAGGCTCCACCGCTCCAGTGAGAGTCCCCTCCTGTACATCCAGAAGGATCGCCAGTGACTCCTCAGCCGCCCCCTCTTCTACTGGTATAGGTTGGGGTTCTTGGGTAAGCGCCTCCATAGGGGTATCTGCCGAAGTAGGGGCCTCCTGCTGCGAAGCCAGCTCAGTGGGAGCCTTGAACTCAAAGCTTCCCTTGTTGGCTTCCTTTCTTCCCTCTGCCTCAGTTGGGTCCAGAAATACCTTCCCCAACTTCTCTTGCCGAAATGCCTCTGCTGCCTCCTCTTGGCCAAACAGCTCCTGCACCCCCTCGCCTTGGATGCCGTACCTGCTCTGCTCAGTCCAGTCGATCACCTTGGTAGCGACAAGTCTTTCCATTGCGGCCGCCATTTCCTTGAGCTTTCCCTCCCACTCAGCCTCCTTTGCCTCCAGGCGAGCTTGTCAAGCCTTGTTCTCGGCCCGCTCCTCTGCGAGTTGGGCAATCAGCTGTTCCACCTCCTCTTTCCTGAGGGTCAGCTCATCACTGAGTAGCGAGTACCTTTGAAAGGCCGTGATGGATGTCTGCTTTATATCCTTGTCCACCCACTCGATGGCCTTTCTAGTGGCAGAAAAACCCAGCTCCCCAATCTCTATTGCCTCGTCTGCACCCTCAGTTGTCTGGCCCGTCTCTTGTGCCCTCTGGCGAGCTGCCTCTCTCCGCCCCTCATATCTGGCCCACAACTCGTCAATTCAATGCTCACTCGTTTTAGGGTCGACTGGTGGCGTTGGCGCTATTCCTGCAGCCTCCATCCTGTCCCTTCGCTCGTGTATCTCCGCAAGGCGAGCTCGTACCTTGGCACGCTTTGCCTGGGCGCCTTCGTCTGGCTCATTTCCTGTGCCTGCCTCCACGACTCCCCCAGTTACCACTTGCGAGCCCTCCTCTGACTCAGTACATGCTGGCCCCGATGATGGCCCAACCAGGCTGGGCTCCTCAATGTCAGGGTGCTCAGTTGCATGCAAGGCTAAATGTGAATCAATGACTAGGCGGGGCTCAGCTCTCCACCCTTCTTCCGGTCCCCGTGCCTCATCCTCCTGCCTGGGTGACATAGCGGCTTCTGGTGGTGGTACTGGGGCCTCCTGGCTGTCTGGCTTTGGGACGCCCTCTGGCCAAGACCGCCGCGCCTGAACTCGAGCTGGGGAGTCGGGAGGAGTATCACCTTCCACCACAATAACATCTTCCGCCCCTACCCCCTTCAACCAGAGTGGCTCTGCCTCGGGCTCAGGATGAGTCCGCTCCCCTCCAGATGGATCCGTAGGGCTCATTCCTGCTGAAGGGGCCTCCCACTGGGACGCGTCCAGGTGGGCTTCCAGGCTCCCGAACGGCGCTGTCGGTACCTCGCTCTCCCTCCGCTCTGGTGCCTATGGCGAGGATCCTGGTAGGTCACCCTCCATGACTGGATGGAACTCCACCTGCCTGAGGCCACAAGCAGGGAAGGACTCCCCTGCCCTAGATAGTCCTGCTTGCCCTCCTTCCCGCTGTGCCAAGGCTTTTCGGCCGCCTCTCGATGCCACCGGCTCTCTTGCCTCCAAATCCCTTAACCTTTTGCTCTGCCGTCTTCTATCAACCCTGGGTTCTGGTCTCTCTGGTTTCGGCCGCCGGAACGCCTCCCTCAGCTGAGCCCAACAATCCTCCCAGTCTCGTGCCCGACCCCGGATCTGCCTCGCCAGTGGACGCTCCACTCTTCTGGTCCAAATGAGTAGCGCCTGCACCCACTCATCCCTCGGAACCCCCTGATCGCTCATATACTGTTCGTATGCCGGGATGAACTCCTCCACGTTTCCTTCCTCCAAGCGGATAGGTAGCCCATCATTCCCCAAAGGCGAAGCTCTCAATCTCTGCATCCTCGCCTCTACCTCCGACCGAGTCAGGGCCTCCTTTCTGATTTGCGCAATGGGCTCCTCGAACCTCCCAATTCCCCTTAAGTGACGTACCCTCTCAGACACGTCCCATCCTCTCTGGGCTGCATGCTCTCGGTAGGCGTCCAAGAAGAGCTCGATGTTGTTGTCATCAAACATGGGTGTAGGCTCTCTCTTGAAGGGCCCATGCCGCTCCTCCCCTCCGGATGCCCCGAGAGGTCTCTGTCGTGGCCGCGTGCCCCGCCCGCCCCTCTGCATGGCTGCCTTCAAAAAGTCAGACCTGCACATCAGGCGAAACGAAACGAACAGGCACACGAAAGGATCAGCATATGGGCTCAGCTGTCTCTAGAGCAAATATACACTCAATCTCAAACATATCCAGCCTTCCTTCGTTTCCAATCACGACATGCAATACTTAGGACAAGGGTTTACCATGGGAGGGATCGCGGCTTTACCTATTCCCTAACCACGAACTTCTTTAGTCTCGTCCCGGATACCCAATCCTTCCATTTCGTCCCGTTTAGCTCTTCGATCTGGTATGCCCCAAATTCGCCGCATCGCACAATTCTATAGGGGCCCATCCATCTCTTGTCGAGCTTCCTCGACCATTGCTTCTCCAGAGAGGAGTCGTACAGTAACACGACGTCCCCCACTGCCAACGGCTCCTTCCTTACGCGCGCCATCTGGTCCCACCTCATCTTATCCTCCATGCGGCTTCTCTCTACCTGACCAGCGACCTCTCGTAATCTCTCCTCGGCCGCCCCCACTTGCCGCGCCCGAATATCGAGCAGTTCTTCGAAGGGCAGGTTCACTTCCAAGTCCTGGCGTCTCCACGTCTTCATAAAGCTTTCTATAGGAAAGGTGGTGTGCCTCCCGTACCATAGCGTGGCTGACGCATACTTGGTAGTCCTCTTCACAGTAACATTCTCCATTAAGAAAGCCACTCGCAGGAATTTCGGCCGCTGACCAGGCTTGCCCTCTGTCCACTTAGCCAAGAGATTCGTGATGGTACTGTGCCCCCTCTCCACAGGAGCGTTTGCTTGAGGGTGCGCGACCGTGGTATAGTTGGCCACTACCCCATACCCTGCAAGTAAGGTTCGCACCTCATTGCAGGTAAAATCCGATCCTCGATCCATCACGAACTCCTTGACGAAAGGATAGCGCAGGTAATACTCCTCGTTGCAATTTGCCAAAACTGGGTCAGTCTTCGTCCGGATAGCCCGACCGTCCACAAACCCAGTAAGGTTATCCCGGGCATCGAAGATGTAATTGCACTCATTTTTCCCAGTTGGCATAAACAACAGGTCCAGGTGTACAACCGTACCCACTTCCCTTTCCAACCTTGTCCCAGCTTGTGTCCACCCCACTTCCCTTGACAGAACTGCGCTTAGATGAACGTTGGGCACTAGCCTTCGAGATAATCGCTCTTTCAATTCCTCCCGGAATCTAGGCGCGGACGCCAGAATATCTTTTAAGTTCATAAGGTCATTATGACCTTCAAGGAGCCGGTCCACCATCCTCTCCACGTCGAAGTCTTCCTCCAACCTGATGGTGTACTTTCTCTTCCTGGGCACCCTGTCCTGTGGACCTGGCTCGACTCTCTCCTGAGCCTCTCTTCTCTGAGCTCTTTGTTCCGTCTGACGATCCTCCTCCTGACGATCCTCCTCCTGACGGAGTCTCTCATCCTTCGTGTCATCATCCTCTTCCTCTTCTTCCTGGATTTCGACCACCTCCTTCCTATGCTCAGGCTCAGGTCTCTTCCGTGGAGGTGCCTGACTTGGCGTCTAACTAGGGCCCGCCTTACTTTGGCTCCTAGTTTGAGTTGCTTGCGGCGCCCGCCCATGCGAGGTGGGCAGCCTGAACGTCATCCCTGACCTACGGCCCGACCCTGCCACGGCAACCCTGGGACTACTCTGCTGTCCGGCTGCCGTCCCCGGCCCGGTCTCATAGAGGAAGACCTTCGGGAGGTGGGCTCTCCACCCTTGAACTTCATCACATAGCTCCTTTTGTCTCCGCTGGTACCTCACCATTTTTTCTATCAAATCCTCCATCTTTTCCAGAGTGGCTATGGCCGGCTCCCTTTCATCCTCTCTCGCCTCGTCATCTGACTCAACAATTATCGGCTCTCCCTTTATGGCCCCGGCCTTTAGTCGTTGGGTAACCTCCTCACTATCCCCCGTAATCTCCTCTATTCTTATGGCCGGGTCTTTTCTCTCCTGCCACATCCTGAACATGGTCGGGGATGCTGGAGGTCCCACCGCCGCCCGCCTGAGGGCCTCCTGCCTGATCCCTCCTGGGGTCTTGGGGTCAATGTGCTTCCCCCACTTATCATATATGTCCCCATCCATACAGGAGGAGATCAGGCCTGTGAGCTCGTCGTCCCGCCGTTGTTGGCAGAACCGAATCGTGTGACCTACGACGCCACAATGCCAACAGGTAGCGTTCCACCAGTCAAAGTGGGGCCTCCCATACCCTTTGCCCCCTTGCCGGCCGCCCTGGTCACCTTGGCCTTGGCCCCCTTGGCTATTCCATCCACCGCCACGTCCTCCGCCATTTCGGCCTCGTCCGCCACCCCCTCGGCCTCCTTGTCCCCGACCCCCATTGCCCTGTCCACCTTGCCCTTGGCCTCCTCCACCCGCCACGCTAGCCTGCGATGCTTGCTGCGAAGGGGGAGGTTGGGCCGTGAATTGGCCTTGCGTCACCGGGAAACTTGGCGGCCCTGCGCTCGTTGACGGACCCGAAAACGGAACCATCTGTCCAGTATGGGCTTGGCCCCCTTCACACGAGGTGCAATGACTACAGCTAGGCCAGGGCGCTGCCTGACAGTACGGTACCCATTGTCCGCAGGCCGGAGGCGGCCCCATTGGTGTCGGCCCTGCCGATATGGGCACGATTACGGCGGCTGCTGGCGATGCGGCAACTGCCTGGGGGATCTGCCCTTTGCCAGACCCTTGGCCTCCCGACAACAAATTGCGTTGCTTTCGCTGGGCCTTGGTAAGGATCTGCGATACCGTCTCCTCCCCGCTGTAATCCTCCTGCCCGGCGCCCTAATCCCCCACCTCCTTTCCCCGGCCTTGGACCACGGCTACCACCTTTTTTTGCGCCTCGGCATCCTGGTCGTCGCCCAACGCCGCAAGTACATCAGTGACTATCCTCTTTACTCCCGGGGTCTCTGATGCAGTAGCGTCCCTCTCCTTCCTCTTCCTTCTTTGCAGGTGCATCTGATGCTGCTCTACCTGGTCTAAACTCTCATCCTCCACTCCTCTGTCGATGATGGCCCAGGTAAGTTTTGCGCTGCCTCCTCCATGACTCGTCAATTCGGCTGCCTCTGACGCAGTGAGCAGTCCCAAAAAGATGGCGCACTGCCTTTCCTCAGAGATCCCGTGAACTTTCCTTGCCTTCTTCTTAAACTCCTGTACGAAGGCCCCTATCGTGGTTAAGTCATCCTTGTTCATTCCCTCAAGATCTGAGATGGTGAGCAACCCATCACCCAACCGATACTTGCGCAGCATGCTCTCCCTAAACCTTGCCCAACTGCCATGGGCTGCATCCACAACCTTTTGTACCTCCTGATGGTGCCTATGGAGCACGTACCTCATAATACGCTGGAATTTCACCTCATCCGGTAATCCCACTATTGCCTGCTCCACCAGGTCTAGCTAGTCTGAGACCCTTTCCCCATCGAAGTGGAAGGTCTCAACCTTCGGAACATTACTCGGGGTCCTCTCATGTCGATCTAGGGCAGCGATGAAGTCCTCGATGGTCAGGACCCTTCCGGCGCCATCCGATATACTGCCACCCTCCGACATCTTGGTAGGCTTTTTTTTCCAATTTCCTGTTAAGAGAAAACCAAAGGCACTCACCTACTTAGCATCCTACTCCAACCTGGTCTAGCCCGCATCTCCTACCCAACCTCACCCTTGACATGAGTATTGCCACCCTTTACGCTCTTGCTAGAACCGGGCAGATAACCAAATACACATATACAGGTGCTAACTTCCCCTTTTTATACTTAGTCTCACATCACTTACCTTACACTTCAATCACACTTGTCACTCTCTTACGCTTATTTCTCACTCGTACCCGGACGTCGTTCCACCAGGGACAATCGTTCCACCAGGGACAACAGTAGGCTTCCGTTATCCCCGGCAACGGCGCCACCTGTCGAGCGCATCGGCCCGGCACCGCACATGGCAGCGCGGGACCTTCTCGATCGCGTCACGCAGGAGTTGGACCAACCTCGTCACGGACACACAAATGGAGCTCCCTTAGGCCGCTCCGGTCGAGTGCGCCAGCCATACCTCTCACGAGCCCCTACGACAGGATAGGGCCTACGCGAGGCACAACTTACCTCCACCTTACAGGAGCTGTCACCTCCCTTCGGTGGGCGTATCCCCGCCGAGATACCAGTCCACAGTACGAAAGCTAATCAGTTGCAATCGCAGAGGTGGACCAACCGAGGGCGTTTCTCGTTCACTGTAGCATAGGGGGTATGCGCGGTAGCACGCCTATCGGACCCGCACGTGAACCGACATCCTGGGGGTTGAAGTCCCATGTGCGGCTCGTCGTCGGTCGACTAGGTCGCATCCCACACACCACGCGCACTCCACTTTACGAACACACACACACACAAACAAAACAACACAACACAAACAACGCGCTAACGCTCCCAGTCCCTTCCGCAGCTGTTCCATAATTCTCCGATGTGGAAATCGGATAAGCGTCGCGCGCGAGACTTAGTATAAAACCGCGCAGACGCTGGGTCAACTCATATCGACTCGCAATGCAAGCGTACGCAAGCAGTCACAATGATGGCGTACTATGTAGTGCCCATAATCAACCGGTCCCTCGTGGATCCGAGTACCGCTCATGACACTCAAGTGTCAAACTCGAAGTGTCGTGAGGGTATAATCCTTCATGACATTGCACGGCTGAAGGAATAGTCGTGCAGCCGCCGCGAGACCTCCGGCCTTTGGTCTSAGCGTTTCGGTAGGCAAGGCAAATAGGCTCTGCACGGGGGCAGATTCCTTCCCTGCAGAGTCTAGGGTTTGGGATGTCCTAGACAAGGACCTTGAATCCCGGCCCAGGACCAACGTCCGACTATAGAAATCTCTAAAAAGCAAAGGATAAAAGAGGATCTCCCTTTTCTCTCAAATCATAACCTGGTTAACCCTTGCGCACGATCACAGTAAGTCGCGCACATACCCAAGGTACATGTAAATATGAACATAAGGTTTATTTATATAGGACGATCGTTTCTCACAATCACAGTGGGACTCCTCTCAGCCATATGTGAATGTAATCGCAGGCAATCACATCTAGAATCCGAACCTCAATCATACCTGCAATCACATCAAAGATTCAATAAAAGTCCACACACTACACAGAGTCAACTCCAACCAACCTCCATACTCATATTCCTTGCTTTAGCCATGCAAGTCCCAACCTCCTGCCAACCATAATTAAATACTCAGTACTTTTGTTAAATGGCCATTCAATAAAAGTCCGAGTGAAACCCTTAACAAACAAGAAGATCACCAGGGCTAAAGCCTTTTAGGTTGAGTATGGGGAGTGAGTAGGAATTGAGTCGTGGACTGACGAATCGGCAACCGACCTGTTATCTGTGATAACAGATGATGATCCTTATAGGATCAAGCTGAACTAGTCTGAGTCCTGAATTAGATCGTTCAAACATGCCTGTAACACAAGACAGGTCAATGCCCAAGACTGAACATGTAAGTCCTATTCGAACTATCTTCTATATGGTGGTCCCATCTAACCTCCTGATAGCCAACTAGGTCTGAGTCTAGTCCTAAGTCCGGGCTCAAAGAAAAGGTAGACCTTTGGTCGGGTTTCCCCTATAAAGAGTGGCCTGCCAACTCTGCCGCCTGTCAGAATATAATCTAACTCCTCTAAACTAAGGAAATTTCGGCAGCGCTTCCCGTAGGAAAACTGCCTTTCCAGGATTTATATAAGCCTGAATATAAAAACATAAATAGTCTTTGACTTTCTAAAGTCAAATTTTGTCTAACTCCCTGAATTAGTAAAATTTTGGGCAGCACCCCCTTTAGAAAGGGGGGACTTCTCAGATTTTTACTAAGCCATATATGATTCAGACAGTTGAACTTTTGAAAAGTCGGAGATTTGTCTAACTCCTTGGATTTGCAGAAATTTCGGCAGCTCTTCCCGTAGGAAAAGTAGCTTACCAAGATTTATACAAGCCCAAGTATAAGAAAAGATCTCAGATAAATGCAGAAATCGAACTAAGTAGAAAAAGCTATCACAGACAATGCAGAAATTGAATCTAACTCCTATAGCTTTAGCATGTGGTGAGCCACTACAGCAACTACCTATCAACTCAAACTCAAACTAGGTAGTGTTGCCACTCAGTCACATGCAGGCCAAACCACAAAGGTAAGTACTCTCACCATCCCCAAGTTGGTTCGACAGACATTAGTTCATAGTCTTTCGATTATTTAACTCTTTACACCCTGCTTACATAGGGCATTGGGATTGGTCATTCGTCTAAGAAACAATACCAGTCCTCTGCCTTAGTTATACATGAACAGGTTGCACAACTACTTTTCTCTTCATTGGGCATATGACTAAGTCATTCATCTTAGAAACCATGCTTAGTCGCCCTGAACTGTTTAAATAGCCAAGTTATATATATCTTTTTGCACCTTAGTCTTCAAAAAGAGGGCGTAGGACTGGGCCATTCATCTTAGAAACAATGCCCAGCCTGCCCAGGTTACCTTCAGTTATAACTTTTGATTATACTCTCTTCGTTTGTGATAAGACTATAGTCAGACCATTCGTCTTAGAAACAATGTCTGACTAACCTTGTTTGCATATAGGTACATATATATATAACATTATAGAGAATCATATTCATTTGTTCTCATTATAATCCTAAGGCCTCAGACTTAGACCATTCGTCTTAGAAACAATATCTACTCTTTTGGCCTGAATCTTCCCTCAGAATGAAACAACCAAGGAGAGATGAGTCATTCGTCTTAGAAACAATGCTCAACTCTCCCTTTCTCAGCACATATATAAAAAAAGCAAAGTACCTTGGGTCTGACCCAGAGACTGTTCAGAAACCACCCAAGTAAACAGCGGTCAGACCATTCATCTTAGAAACAATGTATGACCCTAAAAAATCAAGCAAAGAATACCCCTCAGAAATAAGTAGCCAGACCATTCATCTTAGAAACAATGCCTTACATAATTAAAGAGACACAGCAACCAAGCCATTCATCTTAGAAACAATGCTTGGTTCTTCAGAAAACAGAACAAAACATAACAGTCAGGCCATTCATCTTAGAAACAATGCCTGACCCTATAAGACTCACTCAATCGCAAGCAAAACCGCCTTCCTCCCAACCTTCCCCCTGAAGCATCCCTTTGTGACAATCTGCTTTTAGACAATCAAGAAACTGAGACTGCCATTATACAAACATTCCTTTAGTTGGTCTGATTTGTGTCATGAAAGTCAATCCAAAAACCAAAGTGAGGGTTGCACTCAGCATAGTCAACCAATGTATAGGGAAAAGTGTAGATAGGAGTTATATTGGATTTACAAGGAGAAGCAAAGGTTATCTCTGAGTTCCCTGCCTCCAGAACTCCTGAGTTCCGGAAGGGCTCCCGCAATCGGTGGGGCAACCTCCCACAGAGGCCTTGGCGCGGATTACGGGTTGCAATCCTGCTTGCCGCCTTCCTCTCCGAACCAATGGACTAGACAGAGAGTGAAAAGGGCAGAAGTAGAAACATGAAGTCTCTCAGGTACAAGAAGTGTGCACTCAGACTCGCATGAGAGGGCCTTGAAGTCTTCATCGCCTGAGGGCCCCGCAATGATGGCCGAAAGGAGAGCTTCATCAGTTCCCAAAGTCAACCGACGGAATCAGACTCCCTGACAGACCCCCGATTCGCAGCGGTAACTTCTCCTCCTGCGTTGCCCCACTCTCCAAGCAGCCTTCCGTTCAGCCTAGCCTCAGTCATCAGCCATATCTAAGTGTTGCAGCAATTTGTAGTGGGCTCAGCAACCACTGCTGTGCAACAAGCCACAGCGGCCCTTTGTGCACAGTCAACAAAGACAACAGCCGTGCACAGTTGGCACGACCGCTCCAGCAACGACACTGCAGTCGGCAGTAAGTGCGGCAGCTACGGTATCAGAAACCCAAACGCTGTAGATAGCGGAGCAATCTGCAGATAGTAATTCATAGCGCAATTTTGATGGTCACAGACCAACGCAGCAGAGGGCGCCTGTCCTCCGCCTACTGTAGCAACTCACGTTCCGGGGCCAACTCGCCGCCTCTAGCCCTCAGTAACGCAAACCATTGGCTACTGTCTGTAGCCAATGGTACCGCCGGTAGAAGCGTTTTGCTAAAGCCAAGGGCAGTTGGCAGTATCCCCTCCCTGCACAGCCTGGCTTCTTCTTTTAGTCTGGGTACCTCTCTTTAGACCGGTTGCTGCCATATAGCAATCTGAACCGCAGGTAGCTTCGCGGAGCCTTGACAGAACACTGTACCCATAGCACTCTGTGCGCAATCACAAGGTGTGGTGGCAACCTATAGTAGCAACCCTCACCCACCACCGCCCCTATGCAGCAGTGAAGCTGAAGGCCGGACCATGACTGCTCCCCTTTGCTCCCCTGACTGGTGGCAACGACAGCATATCAATCAACCGCTAGCCATGCACCTGTCATCATGCAGGCCCCTAACCTTACAGCCAGATTCACGCTGTCTTCAAGCGGTATACTGTCAGACTCCTAACTCGCAGTCTCTCTGCGCCACCGCCGTTTAATAGCCAGAGTAACACACTGGCCGGTAGGTAGTAGCCTTTTTTATCCTACTACCGGCTTCCTGCCCGGCTGCTGCACCCCGCTGCCTCTACCGATAGTGTGGACAAAGTCGAACGGCCCAGTCGCTAGACAGAGCCCGGATACTTGCGCGCGCAAGACTGAAAAAACAGCACTCCACGTGGATACTAACGGCGATGGGCAATAGCAGCAGAGTTAGGAGACAACTTGCAGCTCGTCGGCCGACGCAGTAGCGGGGGCATACTGAATGGCTCCGGCGAATCGAGGTGCTGGGTAGCTGCCGTAAGAGGGAAACGCAGCACAGTCTCCGCAGCCCGCGGCCTGCTGTCCGCCCTTGTGACCGTCGATTGGTCCCGGCCGGGCAAGTAGCCCCCACTTCCTTAGGCTAACTCTGCGCGCCACCGCTCTCTCTTGCCCGCGGAATGCAGATGAACCCACTCTCAAGTGTGGGGACGCACACGTGCATCCACCCCTATGGCTCTCTCCTACCAGGGCGATCGTCGAGTGTACCTGGCGCTAGACCACGCCCCGGTTCACCGTAAGCCCACGTTCCTTCCGCCAACACTCCATGCAAGCCTTTCTCCGTACCGGCCAATCCACCCCACCTCAGGACCTCCGACTATCTCCTCCCCTCCCCGGATACTGCACAGATCGAACAGGACGATCACTCTCTAATCCGCCATCTCTACCTGTCCCAACACTCCCCACGCAGCTCCGCTTGCTATAGCGCCAAGGTTAATATCCCTATCAAAATTCTGGCATCACGATTCGCATCGCAGCATCCCAAAAACCCTACTTAGGATCCTACCTTGCCCGATTTTGTAGAGAATCGGGTGAGGTATCAAATCTTCCTCTACACCATACCCGCCTTCCCGGGCACTCCGCGCACTGCTCTCTCCTACTAACTCCTTCCCCGGTAATTCTCACTCCGATCCGACCTCAGAATCCATGTCGCCTGTCCCAAAAATGATGGATTCGACTCTCGGCTCGCCCAATTCTATCAAGGTTTGAGCGAGCTACGAGTTATTCCACCCACCATAGCTTCCTCCCCAATGGCTGTACTTGGCGCTGAGCCCTGGCCAGGTTCGTTCACTCCCTCACTCCCTCGTTTCCGTCCGCGCCCGTTCCCCATTCAGCGCTTTAGCCATGGTAGCCCTGCAACGCTCTACGCTCGGCCCTTCCCGTTCTCCCGTGGCCTACCAGCACTTCGCTTCCCGAAAAACTCTCGGTCATTGATTCTCACGGTGACTTATACGTACTGCCCTTGCGCAGGGGCCAGCCTAGTCACCCCCGCGTCGATCCGTTGTTATTGGGCGTCCCAAAGGACTTCGTCGGGGCTAAACCCCGCGGCGCTATCCCCTATCCCTGGGAAACGGAACTGCTACCTAGTGAACGGGGAAATAGGATATGACAAAAATAATAATAAGAAAATACAAAAGAAATAAAATAAAAATCGATATATATATACTCTGATATTTCCTAGGACTGACTTGCTGGCACCTCGCCAGTCCCGTAGGTCAGTCTGTCACCGTATCCGCCAGCAAAAGCTCGAGGGGGATAGCACCGGTGGGCCCTCAACCCCTCGGCTTTCTCCTCATCGCTCCCCCGCTACGCTGCTCCCGAACCGCCGCTTGCTGGCTTCGATCCACGAACCTCCCCAGCAATAACCCTGCACCGTTACCTATAGGGCTATGCCCTAGCCTGGGATTAATGGGCACTGCATCCCATATAAAGTGATGCAGCCTGGCGCCTGGGGCTGGCACATGCCCGCAGGTCCATCCCCGCCTATGGACAAGCGCACGGCCGCCGTGCAACCATGCCGCCTTAAGTACCACCCCACATACTAACCCTACCGTCGGTTAGATGGGGCAAACAAACGTCAACCTACTAACCTTTGGCCTAATCAAGGGTGCGAAGTCAAGCCGGACGTCTACGTCAGCGGTACGATCAAAGGGGCAAAATCACACGTGCGCCTTGAAACTGCGCGCCCACTCACCCTACCTACTTAGACAACCTTGGTCCATACGCAGGTAGCCGTTTGAACCCACAGGCCTGGACCATCGGCCCCGCTGTCATTTGCAAAAACCAAGGCGGATACCCTTGCAAGGTTATTCGCGCCGACAACGCACACAGGTCAACAAAGATTCAACATCCCAATTCGATTCCCACATATTGATCTCCAAGGGTCAAGCCCTTAGATCAAGTTGTGTGAGTTATGGGATCAACATCCCAAAATCTAACCTGTACTTTCTATCTACCCTAAGTCGTTCTCTTGTCCCTAACTATTATAACGTGTTCTGTCTTGACCACCTGCATACGTGGTCGGTGTGGTCGTTGATGGTCATCCCCTGCTACTCGTGGTTGTCGTTTTTGGTATGTGCTGTCAAGTGCTCGTTGATGGTCATCCCCTGCTACTCGTGGTTGTGATCCCCGTCTCGTCGATGCCCGCACTGCTCGCCACGATCGGCCTCATTCCGCCGCCGCTGTTTATTTCCGCTATAGCTTGTGCTCACCGTTCAGATCCGACAGTACACTTGGCTTTGTCTTGCTGTAAACATAGTGTGGGAAGGAGCAAACGCTTCTGGGTTACAATAGCAGGGTCACTTCGACTTTGCCCAGCATATCGACGAAGGTAGCTTCTTTCTATCTCCCTGTGCGCATAGGTCGATACGGACAAACAGACGACCCGCAGTAGATACGTGTGAGGGATAAGTCTGATCCTGCTGGGATCACGGGCCAGGTACATCGAAAAAAAAGGGGGGGGGGGGGTGTGTAAGGTGCAGCTCTGGTTGCTGCCACACCTGCAGCCTGGTTGACCTTGCCAGCAACCAAATTACTGCCCCATGGTCTATGCCACACACTCCACCATGTGCACGCCTTGCACTGTGGAACCAAGAACGGCTCCTTAATCCAGCACTTTTTTTTCTTTTTTTTTTCCTTTCAATCTCTCTACAGCGTGAGTAGCCCTGGTAGCGGCTGAAACACCAGTCGACTGTGCTACTGCTTTACTTAGCTACCATTCGTAGTGTTCGCTGTTGCTGGGCTGCTGTCTGCTTCTTGTTGCTCATCGGGCCGTTGGATATGGTTGACTACAGACATACGGAGCTCATGCAGGCTGCGATTACGGAGCTTGCTGATACTCTTGTTGCTGGTGCTGCTTGCCACTGTGCATTCTAGCCACTGCAGCATCCGTTGCAGCTCCGTAGCTGTGCGCCTTACTGCTTATTGCGACTGCGTTTCTACTACAGCAGTTGCTGAAGCTCGCTACAGACTGCTGCGTTGTTTCGGGTACAGCGGCTGTTTTGGAGCAGTAGTACTACATCTCTATGTTGGGAGGCAAAGGTGTAGCGTAGAGGGAGTGATCCGACTGCAAGGGATTAGTTCCGCGAGCTGGAGGGTTGTCAGAGGGGCTGTTCAACAGTTTGAATTCGCCTAAGCAAACGACAACAGTCATTGGCCATCATTGCGGGGCCCTCAGGCGAGTGAAGGTATCAAGGCCCTCTCCTGAGAGTTGAGTTGTCCCCCTCCGGTATCTCGAGAGTCTTAGACCCCTTATCTTCTGCCCTTCTTACTCTAAGTCGAGTCCGGATCTGAGAGGAAGGCGGCAGGCGGGATTGCAACCTGTAGGACCGCAGCAAGGCTCTGTGGGGATTCATCCTACCGATTGCGGGAGCTCTGCCAAAACTCAGGAGAAGTTTTGGAGGCAGGGAATTGAAAGGTAATCATTGCTCTCCCTCTGTAAACCCAGTTATAGACTGGGCATACTACATGCCTCCCTACTTTGATTTTCAGTTTGACTTTCAGGACATAACCAGACTGATTAAAGGAATGTATGCGCAATGTCAGTTTCAGCTTTATTGTTTGATTGAAAGCAGATTGTGGGGTTGCATCTGGGGGAAGGATGGGAGGAAGGCAGTATTGCATGTTTGACAGAGTCAACCAAAGGCTGGGCCAGTTCCATAAGTTTGGGAAGGCTTAGTGCTCTGTTTATCTTTGGATTGTGTAGAGAGCGAGTCAAATCCATAAGTTTGGGTAGTCTGGCTGCTTTGACTTGTGAGGGTTGCTTGCGGTTGACTTTTCAAGAGCCAGTCAAATCCATAAGTTTGGGTAGTCTAGCGGTCTTGTTTGCTTTGGGTTTCTGTCGATTTCTTTTTGCCTTGGCTTTGAGAAAAATGAACCAGGCTGAGGACCAAGACATATTCCATAAGTTTGGGTGGTCTTGATCCAACGGCTCTCACATGCTGAAACCAGAAGGTTATAACTTGATTATACTCTACTATTATGCTATCTATGAACCGGCTAGTCAGACAGGGTTCCATAAGTTTTGGTGGTCTGACTATAGCTTACCACCAACTGAAGAGAGTATTAATTAAGAATAAAACTTGTGGCACGAAGGGGCAGACCGAGTATTGAGCTGAAGATGATCGGCTCAGTTATATGCTACCTGAAAAGACTAAGTGCAGATAATTATTTAAATTTTAAATATTTAAACAGTTCAGTGCGACTAGGGTGGCCTAGTCATATGCTGAAAGAAGTGAAAAGTTGTTCTGCCCTGTGTTTGTGTATACTTTATGGCTGAGCTAGACATGTTCCATAAGTTTGGGTTGTCTAGCTTTATGCCCTATGTAAGCTGGGTATAAAGTGATAAATCATTGAAAGATTATGAACTATTGCTTGATAAGCTTAACTTTGGGGATGATGAGAGTACTTACCTTTGTGGTTTGACCTGCATGTGACTGAGTGAGGTTGCTACTTAGTCTAATATTCAGTTTGATAGGTAGTTGTTTCAGTTGTTCGCCACATGCTAGAGCCCAAGGAGTTGGTTTCAATTTCTGCATTTTCTTAGCTAAGTTTATTTTACCTAGGTCAATTCCTGCATTTTCTGGGATCTTTTGTTATACTTGGCCTTGTATAAATCTTGGTAAGCCACTTTTTCTACTGGAAGCGCTGCCGAAATTTCTACAAAACCAAGGAGTTAGTCAGACTTTGTTTTTTTCAAGGTCTAACTTTTCTGAGTTTTTGGCTTTGTAGAAATATGGAACATCTCCTTTTCTAAAGGGAGTGCTGCCCAAATTCTTGCTAATTCAGGGAGTTAGACAAAATTAGACTTTGAAAAGTCAAAGTCACTTTAGATTCTAAACTTAGCTTTGTATAATACTTGGAATAACACTTTCTCTATGGGAATAACACTTTCTCTATGGAAACGCTGTCGAAATTTCTACAAATCTAAGGAGTCTTAAATTTTGTCTTAGTTCAACTAAGATTTTGCTTTGAGTTCATATCTAACTTAATATAAATCTGGGAAATCTACCTTTCTAAAGGAAGTGTTGCCCAAAGTTTTACTAATTCAAGGAGTTAGACTAAATTTGACCTTCTCGAATTAAGGTTTGGTTGTTGTTATCATATTTGAGTTATTATAAATTCTGGAAAGGCACATTTTCTACGAGAAGCGATGTCAAAATTTTCTTAGTTTAAAGGAGTTATATTATATTTTGACAGGTGATAATTTTGGCCATCCACTCTGTATAGAGGAGATTCTGCCAAAGGTCTACCTTTTTTTTTTGGCACTTGCTTAGGGGTGGATCTAGGCTTAGTTAGTTAGGATGGTTTGCGTGAGGTCGTGATATGGGGATTATTCTTCATGGACTTATAGATTTAGCTTGGGGATTGACCTGTCTTGTGTTACAGGTCTTCTTGATCGATTGATTCAGGATTTGGGTTAGATTCAACTTCATCCTACATAGATCATCTTCTGTTATCACTGATAACAGATCGGTTGTTGATTCGTCGGCTTACGACTCAACCAATCCACTCTTTCCACTCAACCTAAAGGCTTGAGCCTTGTGATTTGAATTGTTTTTTTGTGCTTTCACCCAGACTTTATTTGAATGATCATTTAAAGAAAAGTACTGAGTATTTTATTATGAGAGTTGCACCAAGAGTGAGGCTTGTATGGCTAAAAACAAGGGGTGTGAGTGCAAAGAATGGTTGAAGTCGACCCTATGTAGCGCATGGACTTTTTGGTTGAATCTTTGATGAGATTGCAGGTATATATATGGTGATTCGAACTTTGGATTTGACTGCTTGCACTCACATATATATATATATATATATATGGCTGAGAGGAGACCCACTGTGACTGTGAGAAGGGATCGTCCTATATTAATAATCTTCTATATGTGTAATTATATATGTCTCGAGTGCTTCGCGCGGCCTACTTTGACCATGTATAAGGGTTAAACAGATTATGTTTTTGAGAGAAAAGAGAGACTCCTTTTTACCCTTTGCTTTTTGGAGTTCTTACAGTTGGACGTTGCCGTCCGTGGCAGTCGTCAAAGCCAAACCCCTTGACTTCTCTCTAGGCCCCAGATGATGGAGCTGGTCTCTATGGCGATAAGAGACGATTGTCACCACAGGTATGAACCTGTGTACCACCCACTCTCCGCAGGGTGCATAAGAGGGTGTGGTTTTCAACCGCCCTTGGCGGTTGTCCAGCGTCGAGAGATTAACCCTCAAGGCGCGTATCAGCCGACACTTGAGTGTCGAATGCAACCCTCGAGATTAACGAGGACCACATGAGTATGGGTACTACATAGTACGTCATTATTGCGATCACTTGCGTACTTATGCATTGCGAGTCGATATGAGTTAGCCATGCGCCCGCACGGTCTTATACTAAGTCTCGCGCGCGACCCCTATCCGATTTCCGCATCGGAGAGTTATGGGATGACTACTAAGGGACTAGAAGTGTTGTCGCGTTGTTTGTTCAGTGTCGTTTTGTGTATGTATACGTATGCGTGTGTGTTTTTATTGTGGTGTGTGCGTGGTGTGTGGGATGCGTCCTAGTCGACCGACGACGGGTCGCGCTTGCGACTTCAGCCCCCTAAGATGCCGATTCGCGTGCGGGTTCGATAGAGGCGTAATACCGCGCGTACCCCCTATGCTACAGCGAATGAGAAACGCCCTCGGTTGGTCCACCTCTGCGATTGCAGCTGATTAACTTTCGTATTGTGGACTGGTAGCTCGACAGGGATACGCCCACCGAAGGGAGGTGACTGCTCCCGAAAGGTGGAGGTAAGTCGTGCCTTGCGTAGGCCCCATCCCGTCGTAGGGGCTAGCGAGAGGTATGGTTGACGCACTCGGTCGGAGCGACTTGCGGAAGCTCCATGTATGTATCGCGACGAGGATTAAATGCCAACTGCTGCGTGATGCGGCTGGGAGGGTCCCGCGCTGCTAGTGTCGGACCGATGCGCTTGACATGTGACGCCGTTGCCAGGGATAACGGTTGTCTGTCGTTGTCCCTGGTGGAACGACATCCGGGCATAAAAATGTGAGAACTCGGCAAAAGGATAAGCTATCTTTGGACGTATAAGATCGATTGCTTGATACTTGGACTATCGTTGAAGATGTCTTAAGAGTGTGGCCTAAGAGTGATAAGCAATCGATCTTATACGTCCCTACGACAGGACGAATTAGGCCATATATGGCATATATGTGAGACCCAATTAGGCCATATATGCATTTTTTCTGTATTTTGTTTGATATTTGATTGATGACGTATGTATGAATTGCCTTTCAGATGGGACATAGACTTTGCATGAAACCCACATCTGGCATGAGACCAGAGGTGAATGGGGTGACTCACTCCTGGGGAAGGTGGTTCTTCCTCAAGGGAGTAAGCCAGCGTGTATAGTTGTCCTCAGTGGAAGTACATTCTTAAGTTGTTACTTCCTTGTTAAGGCTTAAGGAAGCAGTTATCAGTCTCAAGAATGATAGTGAGACCCACGCCGGAATTATATTCCTGGTCCATTAGTGGGGTGTTGTTAACTTTCATAGGATAGAAGAGTAACTACATTCTCTCTTGAGGAGAGGAAGGGGTTTGCTACCTTACCGAAACTATGATGACCAAGTGGAACAGCTACTGCTTAGTGAGAGCGGGTCTGGAGTAGCGACCTAGGCTCGTCTCTCGTTCAGTAGGGTCACCATATTTGTAAAGGTGCGAATTCACTCTTCGTTGCCTTGATAAGTATGGATGGGGTTGTCCATTTGACCAGGATAGGGGCGGTGAGGTGCGAGCGCTGAAATCAGAGAGGGATGCGGTGAGGCTTGATCTTTAGAGCGGGGCTCAGAAGTCAAGATTTATCTTATGAGGATTATACCGCCTCTCTGTAATATATGCTTCGCTTGAGAGTTGAAGGGGTAACAATTGTATCACATTATTTACTCATTGCTAGTCCTACTTCTGCCTTATAGAATAGGAAATACGTTATTGAGAGGTATCTTGTTATATGACTGGCAGTTGAGTTGGTTTCATGTTGTTATTTATAAACTTTGTCATAATCTTCAGTTACAACCCTTGCCAATAAGTCGGTCCTATTATGTTGTGATTATTGTTGTAAGTATATATTATTCATCATGGGTTGTACTGCATTTTGGATTCATGTTTGGAGTAGTAGCCTATGCGACATACGTATATTGTGTCCTTCCTTGATAATAAAAATCATAAGTGGTTAATGCCTGAGTTATGATTTGAGGGATTTATAAGTAAATATTTATGTTTTATTTTATGTGAATATTTATTTGAAGACTCTCTTCGGTAACGCCATTGTCTGAATAGATTCCTATATATGCTTTCATGATGAGAACAACTTAATTTAGTAGGGATATATTATGTATTCAGTTGTGAAACTCCCTTCGAGCATCGACCCTAACGCCGCTCGTTGTAGTTCAACATGTGATTGGGTCGACAGAGTTCGAGATGGAAGGTTATCAAGGGGAAATTGGGGTAGAGAAGCCGCAGCTGAGGCCACAGTGAAGGTGCGAGAAGGGGGATATGCAAGGTACACATGCGAGTCGGTGTATGACCTGTATCTGGACCAAAGATTCTTACCCCGCGGCCAAAGACTAAGGAGTTTGGTCAATATGGTTGATGCTTATGCAAGTTCCCACAATCCAAATGAAAGGGGTGTAGAGTGGGATGAGGTTCGAGCTATAGCGGGCCGGTAGAAGGATAACCTTGTACCTTGGACTTTTATTGAATGGCCATTTAACAAAGGTACTGAGTATTTAATTATGGTTGGTTGGACAGGAGGTTGGGGTTTGCATGGCTAAAACGAGGGGTATGAGTATAGAGATTGGTTGGGGTTGAATCCGTGTAGTGCGTGGACTCTTGTTTGACTCTTTGATGTGATTGCAGGTCTGTTCTGTGGTTCGGATTTTGGATTTGACTTTCTGCGATCACATATATACATATGGTTGTGAGGAGCCCCACTGTGATTGTGAGAAGTGATCGTCACATACTTATCCCCCTTATATATATATAAAAATATATGTGTACCTATGCTGGGAGTTCGCGTGGCCTGAGGGGCCCACGTATTAAGGGAAAAAGTAGGGATTGAGGTTAAGAAAAAAGAGGGTAAACCCTTTTTTTTTTCTGATTGTATGCTTCTTAATAAATTCTCAGTCGGACGTTGGTCCTAGGCCGGGATTCAAGGTCCTTGTCCAGGACATCCCAAGCCCTAGGCTCTGCATGGAAGGAATTTTCCCCCGAGTAGAGCCTATTTGCCTTGCCTGCCGAGACACTCAAACCAAAGACCTGAGGTCTCACGGCGGCCGCACGACTATTCCTTCAACCGTGCAATATTGTGAGGGAGTAGACCTTCACGATATTTCGAGTCTGACACTTGAGTGTCATGAGCGGTACTCGGATCCACGAGGGACCGCTTGTTTATGGGCACTACTTAGTACGTCATCATTGCAACTGCTTGCGCACGTTTCCATTGCGAGTCAATATGAGTAGGCTCTGCGACCGCGCGATTTTATACCAAGTCTCGTGCGCAAACTCCTATCAGATTTCCACGTCAGAAAGTTATGGGATGGCTACCGAGGGACTACGAGCGTTGTCGCGTTGTT
This sequence comes from Chara braunii, assembly GCA_003427395.1. Taxonomy (NCBI): domain Eukaryota; kingdom Viridiplantae; phylum Streptophyta; class Charophyceae; order Charales; family Characeae; genus Chara; species Chara braunii. Next base: position 55,802 of record BFEA01000390.1, on the reverse strand, counting down.
TGTATCGTGTCGTTTCGTATATATGTGTGTGTGTGTGTTTGTATCTTTTTATGTTCCTTATAGTGGTGTGCGCGTGGCGTGTGGGATGCATCCTAGTCGACCGGCGACGAGCCGCGCCTGGGACCTCTGCCCCCCAAGGTGTCGATTCGCGTGCGGGTCCGATAGAGCCGTACTACCGCGCGTACCCCCTATGCTACAGGGAACGAGAAACGCCCTCGGCTGGTCCACCTCTGCGACTGCAGCTGATTAGCTTTCGTACTGTGGACTGGTAGCTTGACAGGGATACGCCCACCGAAGGGAGGTGACAGCTCCCGTAGGTGGAGGTAAGTCGTGCCTCGCGTAGGCCCTATCCTGTCGTAGGGGCTTGCGAGAGGTATGACTGGCGCACTCGGCCGGAGCGGCTTGCGGAAGCTCCATGTATATATTCACGACGAGGATTTAGACCTACTCCTGTGTGACGAGGCCGGGAGGGTCCCGCCCTGCCCTTGAGTGGTGCCGGACCGATGTGCTCGACAGCGGCGTTCCGGGGTCGGGGTTTGTGCTGCAGGGGTCGAGGATCGTGGTGCGGGGGTGCGGGGTTGCTGACGGGGTTGGTGCTACGGGTGCGAGGTTGGGGTGGCGGGGTGGGAGTGGCGGTTTTGCGGTGCCGGGGTGGTATTCCGGGCGGGATCGTGGTGGCGGGGTTGCGGTGTGGGGGTGGTTGTGCGGGGCCGGTGGCGGGCCTGCGGGGTTGCGAGGCGGGGTACCCGGGGCTGGGCGACGGCGGGGGTCGTTTCACGGGGGGAGGGGTGGATGGTCCCCACGGCGAGGGTGCGGGGACCGCTGACTCACACCGGCTTCGCCCCCGAGGATTCCCGCTCGACAACACTGACACACACACACATTCATACACACACATTCACCCACACCCACACCCACACCCACACACATACACACACACACACATTCACGCACAAATACACACACACACACACACACACACACACACACATACACACACACACGTTCACACACACATACTAATCGTCCTTGCCAAATAACAGTACTATATTTTTTTTTTCATTCCTTGATTTTTTTCTTATTACACAATAAAATAAAATAAAAAAACAAAAAATACGTAAAATCGAACAAGACAAAGAACTGCCAACCAAAAATACGAAAAAAAAAAAAACTTTTTTTTTGCTTTTATGTTTTTTTCCTCCTCTGCCTTTTCCGTTTTTTATTTTTTAATAAAATTTTATAATTCCTTAAATTTTATTTTTTCCAAAAAAATAAATATGGGGTTGTAGTGTTTGAAAAACCCTACAACCCCATAAATGTTTTTTCTTTTTTTCACCTATTATTTAAGACGGGAAAAATCCGTGAAAAACGTGGCCGCTATGAGGCCGACCCCAGCCGAGGATGTGGCCATGAAGACGATCGCCCTTCGAGCTTGACCCTGCGGTCATGGCCGCGGGTGATACATAGGCGCTGAGCTGCGCTTGGAAGATCAGCCCCTATTGGGTCGATTCCCCACGCTAGTCCGATTGAGGTGTTCGACCGTGCGTACCCCCTATGCCACAGCGAACAAGAAACGCCCTCGGCTGGGTCACCTCTACGATTGCACTCGAGCAACCTTCGCATGTGGCTGGTAGCTTCACGAGGATACACTTGCCTAAGGGTGGTGATAGCCCCTTGGGCGGACGTAAGTCGTTCCTCGTGTAACCTCTACTCTGTCGTACGGGTTCGTGGGAGGTACGGTTGGCGCACTCTGTCGGAGTGGCGAACGCTCGTGCGAAAGAAGTCCTACAAAATCATGTGTGGCGCGGCCCAGAGGGTCTCCCTGAGGGACGTTCGCATGTGGTTTGGTAGCTCGGTGGGAATATGCCCACCGATGGGATGGTGACAACTCCCGTAGGTTGAGGTAAGTTGTGTCTCTCGTAACCTCTATCCTGTCATAGGGATTCACGAGCGGTACGGTTGGTGCACTCGGCCGAAGCTCCACCGCTCTGTGAAAGAAGTCCTGCAAAAATTTTGCATGACGCGGTTGGAGGCTCCCCCTAAGGAACCGATGCGCTCGACAACGACCTAATCTACGGATTCTTAAATTTCAGATCTTTCAGCGAATTCTTCCAATCCTCGAACTAATGTTAACGTTTTTTTTCCATAAAAAGTCCAGGTTGTTGTATAGGCCACGTTCCAAACATGCGGACCATGCGGTGGTCGCAGTCATCAGTTAACCATTGGTTGTCCTGGCAATTTTATTTGTCAGATCGCCTCTCTACCGATCATGTCGTCAATTCTCCCAGCGCACCCCTGTTCCCAATAGTCTACCCCAGTGTTAAACCATTAGTATTCCGCCCAGGCAAAAAAATAATGTCTCCTGAATTCATGGGGGACCTTCGCAGGCCTTGGACAGGCTTGGTGGAGGCTTGGCACTTGGCGGGTGGTCGCCCATTTACATTTTCGAAAACCAGCGACCAGAAAAAACGAGCAAAAAATAAATAAATAAATAAATAAATAAATAAAAACAATAGAACCGTTATTAACAAGAAATCTTAAGTGATCAGCCGCCCAGAACGGCGCAGATGGCGACTTCAAGATCGGGAGGTACAGCGGCCTTGAGCGCCTTCCACTACATGGCCTTGTGCAACAATGGGCCTCGCTCTACCACTCTCGCATGCACAAGAAACGACAAAACAATATGGTGGTGCATCTTGGTAAGTTCTGTTGTAAGATTCATTTTTATTTTGCACATTTGGTAAGTAGTGGAGTAAGTCCGGTGGCATGCATGAACTTAGAAATGGTTCGGATCATGGAGTAGGGGCCTCGCTCCACTACTCTCCAATGTGAAAAATGAGAATGAATACCTCACTGGAACTTTGAAAGATTCAACGCTATATTTTTTGTCTTTTTTGCATATTGTGAGTCGTGGCTCGACGTCCTAAGACTGCTGTACTTTTTTGTTTTATTAATACTTATAGACTACTCGGATGAATAAACGCTCTTAGACTGTCAGACTTCTCGAATGAATCTTTTGTCAAAGCATCGTAAGATACAGAGAAGATTAGCATGATCGTGCATGATTACACGATGGCACGCAGGTATAGAGAATCCAAATCGGAAAGGGGGAAAAAAAAGAAAAACAACGATATGATGAATGTGTTAGGTAGTATAGGGAGGTCGCCGGTAATCATGAAAATTGAGAATGAATCCTCTTCTACAATGGGGGAATCCAAATCGTAAAGGGGGCAAAAAAAGGAAAACAACGATATAATGAATGTATCAAGTAGTATAGGGAGTTCGGAGGTAATCATGAAAAATGAGAATGAATCCTCTTCTACAACGCGGGAAGATACAGAGAAGCTTAGCATGCCCATGAACCACACTATCTCTTCGCTGCTACGTTGTCTTTTGGGTGAACCGACGAGGTGTTGCCACCCTTTTCGTTGACAACTCTTCTGATAGTCGCTACTATACCTAGTGGGAAAGATAAAAGGAGGGAAACAAAAAAGAAAAGAAGAAAGGGAAAAAAAACAAGAAACAACCGGCATACAAGTACCAGTTTTCACCTTGAGCAACAAGTCCGCCAACTAGTTGCTCTTGCACGAAGCAAAAGGTTCGGTTGCTTGCCAAACAAATGGTTCAGGAGGCTGATTCGAGGGCACTGGTGGTTTAACCACTCAGGACTACCGGTCTGCCAAGTGAGTTGGAGTGGACAACAGTTATAGGCACCAGGGTTATGCAGATACCCCATCCAGCCCTGGTTGAAGCATGGCCAGGCGAGCCTTGTCACACAGGTACTTCATACAAGCTTATGAATGCATTTCACATAATCATTTATTGCCTACCGCAGGGCACAGGGAATGTAACCCTAAGGGATTATGTTTCTTTGTCTTTGTGTGAGAGAGAGAGAGAGAAAGGGCGGGGGGGTTGTTGATGTGTTCCCTGCCGGTGCAACCTTTTTGTGTTGTAAACACAGACCCACCATACCACAACCTTAGGGTTGCAAATTGTGAGTCCATCCGAATGAGCCAAAGCAATGGGGTTAAGTATGTATGTGCGCTGTCGGAGCAAACACCCTTACAAGGGTATTTGCTCATGATTTTGCATTCGATACAATATCGACGCCGTTCGTCGTGCCGGAGACAGTCTGGAGTAAAAAGTGAGAATTTTTGGCATAGCGCCGTGAAACAAACTTCTCGACCGTTAAGGTCGAGATTTCTAGACGATCATACGCAGTGATACGACGCATACGACAACAGGTAAGGGTTAGTAAAAATTAAAAGTCTTCGGCCGTGAGGGTCAGAGGGTTGGCAGAAAACGAGAGACGATCGCGCGGGATGCGGCGACCACGATCTAAATCAGGCTCAGGCGGTAAGGCAAGATTGAATTAGAATGAGTGACGGGGCGTCGGACCGACAGGTATAGGAAGGTTGGCAGGTCGCGCCGCCGTAAAAGCTAGAAACATACTGTCTACCATAATAGGTAACGACAGTCAATATCTTTGTCTTCACTCATATGTCGTGAGTGGAGTTGAGGCTCCAGCTCCGCCTCCCATATGTAGAGAGGAAGTCGGCTCTCGAATGGCGACTTCGTGTCCTCACGACCACCCAAGCGACCGGTGTCGCTGTCCTTTTTCAGAAGGAGAACATCCTTGCGGACTCTGATACCGCTCACGCAGGCCTAAGACTCAGGCTATTTGAACTGGAACCCGCCTACCTATCGGTACTAGGCCTTTAAAACAATGCCAACTTTTGTCTTCTTCTGCTCAGCCTCAGGTAACTGGCACACCTATCTCTACTTGGTGTGATACCAGCCTACCTGTTACTCGAGTATTTTCCACTGCTTTTTAGTATCGCAGGCATTTTTTCCCGCCACTTGAGTGTTTTCCCTGTTGCAACCCTTAATGTCACAGTCACAAGTAAGTACCGACCCTTCGGGCTTTCCGTTGAATTGAGTGCCCTCGTGGGGCACACACGCTCTCAAAACCGACAAGCGCTCAGGCAGGCACACAGACCAGCAAATGGGCACACGCATAGACTTAGAAAACGGGATCATCTGGAAATCCCGATGCCATATATCGGAGCAGCTCCTCTCTTAAACAGAGTAGGAGCTAGCTCGGTAGGTTCAGGTGCAAGACTGTTAACTGTAGGATATAGGGAACGAACCCGACCGGCCCCTGAGCTAACTCCTTTTGTGAAGGAGCTCCGCAACGTTTTCACCCTCGCTCGGGCAGTCGGGGCTCGAATTCGTGACCTCGGATTAGAAGGTAGTTACAATTAGTTAGCCCTCTGAAAAACGAGGGCATTACACTTGGCAGGTAAATGGTAGTTAGTAGTTAGATTATTTTCCTTTTTCTTTTAATTTTATATCGTTAGATTTTATTTTTCTTTGTTTCTTATTATTTTTTTATATTCACTTTCGTCGATCCCGTATTTATTCTCAATAGATTTAGTTGAACGAATCTGCCTGTAAAACCAAGGCAAAACCAAGGCAGATTCCATTTTATTGAATTAAGGGCTTGCCTTCGCGGAAAGGAAAATGAAAAATCCCGCCTCGATCTCGATCGCGCTGGGCGTGAAGGAGGTCGCCCATGCGGAGGAGCAAACCGCGATGTGCGAAGGACTTGAATACTGCGACATGGAGATAGAGTCGCGCAAAGTTGAGAACCGAGCGCGAATGGGAAAAACGGGCTCGTGCGAAAGAAGGAGATGCACGAAGAAGAAGAAGAAGGAGGAGGAAGAGGAAAAAGAAGAAGAAGAAGGAGGAGGAAGAGGAAAAAGAAGAAGAAGAAGGAGGAGGAAGACGAGGAGAAGGAAGAGAAGGAGAGGAAGAGAATCGCAGGGAGGGAGGCGCACGAGACAGAAGAAGAAGAAGAAGAAGAAGAAGAAGAAGAAGAAGAAGAAGAAGGAGAGGAGGAAGAAGAGGAAGGAGGAGAAGCGGATGGAGAAGGAGAGGATACTCACCCAGCCGCATTTACTGCTTACTACATGCGAGCGTGGGGACATGCGGGATGTGTTATGAATCCGCCTGATTTGTTGGAATGCGCCCTTATGCTGTCGATGCCCGACTTGTTGAAGGACGCTTGTGCTAACGTTGTCCCCGTGCCGTGGTCTTAGTGCGCTGCGCATCGTGACGGATCGTTCGCGAAGAAAAGGGAGAGAGAACAGGTAAGTCCCCTATCTCGCAGCTGCCATCACGACACTTCCATCAATAGGATGAGCATATCGGATGAAACATCCGCTAGAACATGGAAATATACACTACCGCGCGGGTGTTTGTGGGTGTGTACGTGCGTCTATGTGTGTGTGCATGCATGTGCGCTCGTATGTGTGTGTGCGTGGATAGCGCAGTGAACCTCGTGCTACTTTCATCAATGGGATAAGTAAAAATCGAACGAAGTTACTGCTAGAATATGGAAAGGTGGGCTCCTAAACGTGCGCGTGTATGTGTGTATGTGCGTGCGTGAGTGTGTGAGCATGTATGCGTGCATGTGTGGGTGTGTGTGTATAAGAAGGAGACGAGATTGTGTGATAAAAAAAAAGGGAAGGTGGAGTAGGGGAAACCTACCTACTCAGTTGTCCATGGTCATCAATGCTGCCGTACGTTTCCCTCTTAAAGGAAATCCACACTCCTTTTTTGCATGTATCAAACAAGGAAGATAGGATATATATGTCCATTATTATTATTATTATTTATTATTATTATTATTATCATTATTATTATTATTATTTTATTGCTATTATTATTGATTGTTGATCTTTTTATTGACATTATTGATGTTATTTTTTGTTATTATTACTATTGCTATTATATATTATTATTATTATTATTATTATTATTATTATTATTACTATTATTAGTATTAGTATTGTTATATTTTTAAGATACTCGATCCTGCACCCGTTGCTTACCATATGCGATGCAAACATCATGAGGCCGGATCCGTCATCCACCCGACTTGTTGGCATGCGTATCTGTGCCTATGTTGCACGCCCGGCCACGATTGGGGGGGGAAAATCGACCGCGGCCTCGGCCGACAGCCGAATCGGCCAGGTTCGGCCTCGGCCGACCAACCAAGTTTGGTGCTGGATTTTTTTTTTTTTTCCTAACGCATGAAAAAATACATATATGGGCGTGTAGGGCTAAAAAAACCCTACACGCCCATATTTTTTGGGGGGGCATTGTTGTTTTCTATTGCA
>BFEA01000390.1:7437-20762 GCA_003427395.1 Chara braunii | reverse complement strand
ACACACACACACACACACACACACACACACATACACACACACACACACACACACACACACACACACACACTCACTCACATACACACGCACATACATTCTCCTGTCTATTGATGGGGAGCGCCACCTGTTGGAAACTGGGTCCAGCGTCCCATGAACATCGTCAATAAAGCACCAACCGGGACCGCACACGCACTCTCTTCGAGTTATATATAGCGAACATGACAAAACATACATATAGCATAATCACTACCTTACCCTTCCCGAACCACATAAACAAACGAACTACGGGCTGCGTACCCGTGCCCTCACGGTAAGTCAATAGGTAGTCAGCAGTTTTGCCAAGGACCGGTCCCCCAAATTTTTTTGCCCCCTAAGAACCCACTTTGCGTCCTTGTCGCCCGCCGCCAAAAATGCGACACATTGACACAGACGCGGAAGCACACTATACCGCAGCCTAAGGGCTGCGAATTTATGAAGTACCCCTATGAGTTGACATATATGCCAAAATGCCCCTAAAAGATATGGGCGGAATACCCCTCTGACACGAAAAATATTGTGTATCGCGTACAGTGCGGAGGCGCAGCCTGGAGGGGGGAGGGGAACATAGAGCCCTAGACAAAAAAAAAAAGAAAAAGAAAAAAAAAAACAGCCCCATGGTTGGGCCACGGCCGAGATGTCTCGGCCACACCCCAGACTGGCCACGGCCGAGATGTCTCGGCCACACCCCAGATTGGCCACGGCAGAGATGTCTAGGCCACACCCCAGATTGGGCATAGCCGAGATGTCTCGGCCATAACCGAGATTCGCAGGCACTACCCTTCACACGCAAACGCGAGGTCTCAAGAGTAGCCTACTCCGAAGAAGTGGGGGGCTCGGGGCAGGGATGGAGGCCAAAAAAAAAAAAAAAAAAAAAAGGACAGTGAGGAACTTCGAATCCACCTTCGTCGGGAAGGCCCTCAGGTCACGAGTGCTTTGAGGAATGTATCTGGCCAGGCAGTGAGGAACATGAAACAGGTCTTTTTGGTATCTGTATTGAATAATAAGTCACGAGGCCGGGGACCTCACAATTCTACCCGGGTACTGAGGCCAATACTCAGCTTAGGCATGAGCTGGAAAACAGGTCCAGCGTCCTTTAGGTCCACATTGGGTCCACTTATCTGCAATAGAACCTCCGACTAGACTACCTTCTGCGAAAGAAAAAGGTCTCTTGCTTGAAAACAGGTCCAGCGTCCTTACTCTGTTTTATTCTAACCTTGTGGAACTAAGTTCATGTCTAGAGGTAAACTGTGTAACACCAGCAACCTCTTTGCTAGAAACCAGGTCCAGCATCCTTATTTGTTTTTGTACCAGTAGTGGACTGACTCTCTGATACCAAATACCCTGTATTAAGACTCAACATTTAAACCACTTATCTGCAATAGAGCCTTCGGCTAGATTGCCTTCTGCGAAAAAGGGGTCACTTGCTGGAGAACAGGTCCAGCGTCCTTACTCTGTTTTATTCTATCTTTGTGGAACTAAGATCATGTCTACACCAAGCAACCTCTTTGCCGGAAACCAGGTCCAACGTCCTTATTGGCCTTTGGACAAGTAGTGGGTTGACTCTCTGATACCCAGTACCGTGTATTAAGACTTACTATTTAAGAAAAAGGGACTTCAATTTGAAGGCTAGTGTTGTCTGTGTTAGTTCGTTCTTCCCACAGTAAGCGGGAGAAGAAGAACTTGCCATTGGCTGTTCTCCCTGCTCATTGGAAGGGGGACTCCCACTCGCTTATTAGTTTCGGGCCGGTGTCGTCCTTCTTTAGTTTCCTCTGTTTGGACCTTCTGTATTCTGCCAAAATCTGCAATCTTACCATATGTCTGAAGTTATTCCTCATGACCGGTTGGGCAGTGATGTTACCTTTAAAACGTCTGTCCCTCCTTGCCAACCACAGGACCCAGAAAACAATTGCGCGAAATTTCAGTGCCACCTGTTTCCTGATGTGAGTTGATGTGTCACCTATGAGAACAAAGTTCTGATCCCACTTGATGGAGTCTCCGTAAGCTTTCCGCCACAGGTCTTGGAGCCACTCCCAGAAGCCTCGTGCCACCACACATTCCCACCACAAATGTGCTGAGGACTCCCCCCTGGGGTAAGGGCATTGTTCGCAGTGTATATTGATCTGCATACCTAAGTGACAGCACCATTCTGCTGTAAGGACACAGGAATACATATGCATCCACTGCAATCCCGCCATTTTAATTTCTGTGATACCTTGAATTATCTGGCAATACAGGGGGAACCAGATGGAAGAAAATGTGGTAAAGTTCATACTCCTAGTACCCTTATTCCATGAAATTCATGAGTGTGCAGTCAGTGTTGAAGCCTTGGATTGTAGGCTATAGCCTACCTTCGGTCTGTATTTGTCCACAGTAATAATTTCCGTGTCTGTTGTCTCTGCGTTTTTGGACCAGCCCACCCTTGAGCAGTCTATTCCTCCACAATTGAGCCTTGGGTCTTGCTACAGTCGGAGAAGGACACTAAAATCCCCAGATATCTTTCTGACTCTGTGTTGCTTAGAGTTCGAATCCCTAGGTCGACCGCCAGGGGTTCCCCATTGGGGGTTAGTGCTATTGACTTCTGTCAATTCACCTTCATTTCTGATGCTGGCTCATATATTGTGATGCATTCCATGATAGCTTGTAACAAACCGGGGGAGTTTTTCGATATAGCAGAAAAATCGTTTGCTAAAGCAGAGACCTTTATTGAGTAGGTTGGGTTAAGGGGAAGCCCCTTGAACTGGGGGTGAGCCCTCACCGAGTTGAGTAGGACTTCCGTCTGAATCACAAATAAGGAGGGTGCTAGGGGGCACCCTTGGCGGAGAGATTGGGAGATAGCAAAAGGTTCGGATATGAGGCCGTTGACCAGCACTTTGCCTTGAGACCCATTATACAGGGCCGTGAACCATTTGATAAAGTTAGAGTCCCACTCCCACCCTTATCAATGTTGCTTGAACAAAATCCCAGTTAACTATGTCGTATGCCTTTTCGAAGTCTATGAGGATTACTGCAGAATTCGTGTTCCTTAGTTTAATCAGCTCAGTTGCTTGTGATATTGTCATTACGTTGTCCAATACTTCTCTCCCGGGGACAAAACCAGACTGGTCCGGTGCTACCAGCTTCTTCATTAGGTGTGAGATTCTTCTAGCCATTGTCTTTGCTAAGATTTTGCCTGCTACATTCAGGAGGGAGATGGGACGCCAGTTACGGACATCCCTCTTGTCTCCTTTCTTGTACAGCAGGGTAATAATCCCTTTCGTGGTACGATTACCCAGCCTGTTGCCGTCAAGGATGCTGTTAAATACTTTTACCATGTCAGGGGCCAAGAGGTTCCAGAACATGTCGTAGAATTCGACAGGGAGGCCATTCGGTCCCGGACACTTCCCTTTTGCCATGTTTTTTAGAACAGCTGTGAGTTCGGAAAGAGTGATTGGTAATTCCAGTTTTTGTTCCTCCTCCCTAGTCATGATCCGTTGTGTCGAACCCCACAATAAATTTTCTTCAGCCTGATTTATGATAGGGTCATCCGGTTTTTTTCGGAGGTGAGTAGAACTTCATAGAAGGAATGCACAAATTGAAAAATCTGTTGAGAAGTCTTTGCTGCTGGGCCGTCTGGGTTAAAGGGAGGAAGCATTTCGAACATCGAGGATGATGCCAGGTCTCCTCTATCTGGTTTTAACGTTGACTTGTTCATTCTGTCCCCTTCAATTATTTTGTTAATCTGCCGATAGTTTTCCCATGCTTCGTGSTTAGATATTTGTTCTTGCTGCCATTCTTGTATCCATTTGGCGCAGCGCCTCAGACCAGCCATACTTCATCTGAGAAAGAAGCATAACCCAGGTTTGCCTCAGCCTTTTCAATGTTCCTTTTGAATTGGATTTCTTTCATCTTTCTGTTCACTGCTTTGATCCGTGAGAAGAGGTTCAGATGCCCTGAAATCAGGTGAAGGCCCTTATCCAGCCAATACCCTGATGTGCTGTATAAGTCTATGAAGTTCCTCCACTCGTTTTCCTTTTTTGTTTCTTGTTGTGAGGTCCCTGTAGCGCCCTGCCAGTCAGGCAGGGCGGATTCCACGCTTCATTGAGTTGTAGTATCCTGTATCGGACCGCAATCACAACATAAGGGATGCTTGTTTTTTTTTTTTTTGTTTATCTGCTGTTCGTGGATAGACGAGTGCGCCGAAGTTACCCCAAAGAAAAAAGAAACCCGAAAAACGGCCAAATAGCCCGAAAAAGAAAATTGGCGCTGTCCACCCACAAAAAAAGCTGGCTCGGTCGCCCCAACTCCAACCACAAGGGCGACCGCCGCAGCGACCAGTCAGTCTTATGACAACGACCGCACTCTAAGCCCCTAGACAGGTCGTCGACATTTCCCGATCGGGAAATCCACTTCTGCAAAAAATGCAACCGGGTATAGCGCAGCCTCCTGGCTGCGAATTTTTGCGAAAAGCCCCTGGCGTCGGTTGGACACGCCATCTTGTAAAATGCCCCTACCAAGTACTGTTTATCTTTGCAAAATGTCCCGGTACTTGCCAACTTTTCCCAGCCTTATTTATTTTTGTTTTGCCTGTACCGGCCCAGGTCATCTCTGTGTTTTGCCCCCTGCCATTGCCTGAAAAAACGTGTGTTGAAGAAAAGGCACGACCGTGATGGCTGTAATTTTTTGGAGCAGCTTTCTGCTTACCGGTAAGTACACAGATAATGGATGTGTGTTTTTTCGGGGGAAGGCACTGTCCTTTTAATTGTTACGCTCTGTGTGTGTGTGTGTGTGTGNCAGGAGGATGCCAGAGATGGCATAGGAGGAGCACTTGGAGGAATGGCAGGGGAGGAGGAGTTGGAGATGGGCAAGCTTACCAGGCAGAACACAGCGTGACACTTCGAAAGACTTCGAAAGTTTGAATCACAGAGGCAAATTGGTGCGCCTATGGGCCTGGGTATTGCATAAAGTTGCACTCCCGATTTGGAGGGCAAACCGGGTAAAGCAGGGTGCAGGTCTAGGCCCCAACAACGCGGTCCAGATTGCAAATTTGGACATAGGCCTGACAGGGGCAAAACACAAAGAATTAGGCCCAAAAGGGCATTCCGCTCTAAATCTTTTAGGTGCATTTTGGCATATGTCTCAACTTATAGATCCCTTTGTTCAAAAGGGCAACGACCTTGAGATATATGATCATCAAATTCACGGCCCCTACGGTAGGTCATTCAATGCCTCGTCCATAATTGGGAGCGGCCTGCACATATGTGAGGGACGCTTGCGTGAAATAGGCGCGTTGATTGAGCTATGGCGACGTCGGTGGTATCCAAGCGGCAGCTAGGTAGTTTGTCGGCAGTTGGCCACGGAGTGGGGCATCACTTTCTCTCAACGGGTGCAGGTATATCTGTACTGAGTCGAAGACCAGTTTCGTCAGCAGCTGGCTTGCCTTCGGGGCAGCCTCTCTCCTGACCGCGGCTGGCGAAGCTGAGGTAACCTTAGTTATGCTAAGTGGGACGATTGCTTGCGGATGGCAAGGCGGGGTCGCCCAAGTGGCGGGCTTGGTTGCAGAGGGAAGGGGCGCGCTTCGTGGAAAATGCATAGCCGGGCTGATGAGTGCACGAAGCTCGCAGTACCGCAGCTTGTGCGCTTTCTGTCGCTGTTTATTTCAGAAGCTTTAGCGGGTATCCGACGCCGTGGTGTTTGCTAGACATCGACGAGGATCTACAGCGGAAACAGCTATGCCCTGGCGAGATGTCCACCGATTCTTGCGTAACCGATATGTACGGTTCTTTGACGTAGGGAATGAGTCAGCGAATCATGCCACTGACTGGTACTGGTTCGGCAAACGATGTGGGAACTATGCCGTACTAATTGGACTACAAGGAGAATGTACTTCGTCTGACCAGATAAGCGAAAGAATACAACAAATTTGCGGCCAGCTCGCACTGACCAGAAGACTGGGTCAGTCCCCCTGTTGAGCACTCTCTCTCTAGCTCAGTATTGCAGCCGGAAGAGAGAGAGAGAGAGAGAGAGAGAGAGAGAGAGAGAGAGAGAGAGAGAGAGAGAGAGAGAGAGAGAGAGAGAGAGAGAGGGAGGTGGGGTTGATCAAGAGGGACATTATCCGAATATGAACTCGATGGGGATGATGGAAAGGGAAGCAGTCTGCAGGAGAGGTGATTGCCGTGCGGTTGGTGGGTCGCTTGGCTTTCGGGGACTGCTTAGCGTCTGCTGGTCCTTGGACTTTGTCTGCATCCTGGCCTCCTGGTTGGCATTACTCCAGGTGCTGTCCAAGTCGCCATCAATACGGCTATCCGCAGCAGGACGCGGTGTTCTTGTCTAGATCGCATGGACATCAAAGAGGCTGCGGGTGGGGATGAAGAAGGAGGGGCGCTAATAACGAAGGAGATCTTGATGTGGCTTCGCGACTTGTTTAACGGACCGAAGGTTCTGCCACTTGAGGGAGGGAAGGGCAATCTAGCCGGGGCTGGTGGGACACACGGCAACAAAGAGAGGTAAGGGTGAAAGGCGGGCAGGCGGTGGTCAACGAAGAGGGGGTGAAGGAGAAGGAAGAGGAAGTGGAGTAGGGGTGGGAAGAGGATTGGGAAGAGGAGAGGGGGTAGCGCGAGGAGGAAGAAAGGGGGAGGGAGATAGAGGAGAAGGTGTGAGAGTAGCAAACGAACAGCTAAAGATGAAATCGATGGGAGGGGCAGGTCTGGAAGGAGGTGCTTCCTCCTCCACCACGACGACTCGGAAGGAGCGCCGATTTTCCAGTGGAGGCAGTAACGAGCAGCGTGCAAATATTCGGACGGCCTTGGAGCTGGAAGGAAATCGCGCCGTAACTGAAGGGACATCTATCAAAAGGCGAGATGACGACGGGGAGCGAACGTATGCCTCGGCAGAAGACTTCGTGAATCTGGAATCTTCTCTCGCTAACCATTTTCTCTTGGCTCGGCTGGACTTCACAGAGAGGAGGCAGGTAAGAGAGAGAGAGAGAGAGAGAGAGAGAGAGAGAGAGAGAGAGAGAGAGAGAGAGAGAGAGAGAGAGAGAGAGAGAGAGTGTAGGGGGGAAAGAGAGAGAGAGAGAGAGAGAGAGAGAGAGAGAGAGAGAGAGAGAGAGAGAGATTGTCGTCCTGGTTGTGTAGGGTTTAAAGGTCGTAACAAAGTTATTACTGTGTAATTACTGGTATTTGTGTCTATCTATTCCCTGGGGTTTAGTTTCGTATTGTATACTTCATTTACGTACACGCAGATACATTCATGTGTTGACATGCGTTTATACGAGTACCTGAGCCTATTATGCATTATCTACAGAGTCTGACAGCTCTCTCATGTCAATTGGTTTTGTGACAATGCCGGCATTTATGTCCACTGAGATGCCTACGCATGTGTATGGGATCCAAATCATCTAGACGTGTTTACTCTCATGAATGCATTTATATACACCTGTTCATCGGTATGCTTATCTATATGTTTGTATATGACATTAGATATGCATATGCATATGCATATGCACATGTACATGGATAGATATGTATGCAGTCATAAATATCGCCATTGAGAACTGCCCGGTGAACCGTAGGCAGAGATGAGGAGAAGACAACAAACGAGGGGCTGTGACAGACTGTATCTATGTATATATTCGTTTGTATACTCATTACTACTTGTCTACGTTACAATTGATTCGATGCATGCTATGGATCACGTTGTGACCGTCGCAGGGTGGGCTGCTCAGACTCAGGCAAGCTGGTGTTTCTTGCCGTGTCGAGGGTATCATTGGGATTGCCCATGCCTTTCCGTGTTGTCTAAGCGTTCGGCATGGGTCACCGTTACGTGTGGTATTGTGCCGTATGAATGTGCGATTGGTTATATTCATTTACCTCGCTACAATCCTCTACGAATTCCTGGTTTGTAATTGAGACCTTGACCTGAAAACAGGTTTGGGCTGGGACTCGAGAAACCCAGGTCCGTATTTTCACCGAGGGTCGGTACAGGAGCGTCCCCTTCCAGACCTGATCTCTTAGGGTGAGTTTGTATTCCGGAGAGGACGGCATATACATTCAAGAGATGTCGATGGATGTTTAGTGCCGGGTCAGTTTTGAAGTCCATGAGTGCCATTGATTGATGCATTGATCGGTCTAATGGCCATAATGAGCTATCGAATAACAAAGTCGATTGGATCAACTGATTATTTGTGACATTGATCGAGCACGTCTATTGGTGACTTCGATTGAGGGGAGTTCACCGGGGATGGCCTCTCCAAGCAAATCATGAACATCAACGGTCTGTCATGAACATCAACGGTCTTTGGTATCTACCTTAGGGAAGATGACGGATCAAGAGTAGTGGGGTGTGATTGTGGGGGGTGAGCGAAGAGAGATGTGCTGCGGAGGACCAGTGCGGAGTAGGGGAGCCAGGAGGGCGCCCGGGGGTGGGGCATATCACTGATATGTTAAATCTCTGCAGTTTTCTGATTGTCCCGTTCACGAAGACTTGAGCAATTCGGCAACCATTCCAAGTGCGATTCTCACGGACAGCTTCAGGGTACAGTATCCACAGTCGAAGGTTGGAAGTGTTAAAAGCTCCTTCCCACCATCTACGATTCCGTTAAGTCTCAGTTCCGTGTAGTTCTAAGGGTCTAAGTTTCCGGATTTTCCGTCACGGCAAGATGATCAGTCTGACCACGAGGACGAGGACGAGGACGAGGACGAGTGGGATTTGCACGGCCAGCTTCTCGTTACAGGTGCCACGGTTCCGAGCTCTAAATATCGCAAGCTCCGTCCTACTGTCCACGATTCCGTCGTCCTACCGTCTGCGATGCCGTCAACAATTCCATTGTCCTATTGTCTGCGATTCTGTTAACGATTCTGTCAATGATTCGGTCAACGATTCCTATGTCCTGCTGTCCACGATTCCGTTGTCGTTGACGTCAACGATTCCGTTGTCGTTGACGTCAACGATTCGTCAACTCTTCCTTCAACGATCCCGTCAACGACTCCGCCGACGATCCCGTCATCGATTCCGTCAACGATCTCCTGCTGTCGCCGATATCGTTGCCCTGTTGTCTGAGATCCCGCGCCGTTAATATATATTTTCTTCCCCTCTTTCTTTTCTTTCTTTTTAGGGGCGACGGCCTTGAGATATCATCATTGAAGTGACCGGCCCCAGATATTGATTCAGAATGAATCTATTCCGTTCAACTGGTCGTAACTGGATTCGAACTTGGGTCTGTATGTCAACAGTTCATGGGTGTACCAACAGGGCCCGTTGGTGCTCCGTTGAATTCAACTCCCTTCAAGTTTTGAATA
Organism: Chara braunii; assembly: GCA_003427395.1. Classification (NCBI taxonomy): domain Eukaryota; kingdom Viridiplantae; phylum Streptophyta; class Charophyceae; order Charales; family Characeae; genus Chara; species Chara braunii. The sequence goes on along the minus strand of BFEA01000390.1, from coordinate 11,448 downwards.
ACGGTCCAAGTTTCTTCTTTTTTTTTATATATATATTCCCGATGGACCACGGATCAGATGTTAAACTGATCAGAACAGAAACCACACTTTATCTTAGCCAAAAGGCGGAGAAAGGTGTATTAGCGCTTCAAGTTTCTGATCTCCGTTAAGTTGGAATCCTGAAGGCTCCTGTTTCATGTTAAACTCCAAGCTCCCAACTTTACGAATCTGCCCCATGTTTTAGGTTTTAAGGCCAATTTTCTAGTTCAGAGATCCATAGACTTAATACGTCAATCTTGTTGATTTATTTTCATGTAGGGAAATTTCGTGGTAAGATGATGGAGGAGGTAAACCGCTCACTCTACCTACGTACTTCCTATTTATCATTGGCCAAGCATCACATCATCAGACCCATTGAAAAACGGATGAGCGTTTTTGTTATGTGCTGGCGGTGATTGTGATCCTTGGCCCACTTTGTAAGCCTCGGCTTTGTCTGAACGTCGTGGCGACACCAAGGGAAGCCTCGGTTGAAGTGATATTTGTAGTTTGTTTTGTCAATTAAGACCATCGTGTCACATAAGCAGCAACGTGCATGACACCAAGGAAGGCCTCGGTTGAAATATTTCGATTAACCCATTGAAGGTTATGTCAATTAGCACAGTTGTGTCATGTAAGTACTGACCTGCGCGAATGGTAGTTTGTTTTGTCAATTTAGACAATTGTGTCACATAAGTAGGGACGGGCATGACACCAAGAAAGGCCTCGGTTGAAATATTTCGACTGGCTAACACACTGAACGTTACGTCAATTAGCATAAGTGTGTCATGTAAGCAGTGTTCCGCACGAATGTTGTAATGACTGCATACATGCTCTTAGCTCACATCTGTGTGGCAATGTAAGCACCTGTTCATCTTGTGTTTGCATTTGTTAATCATGTATAAATAAACTAGCTGACCTAATGCTATTTGAATATATGTTTCCAAAAGAAATGTGGTTTTGGTGTCTGTGAATATCTGTGAGTTATACCTAGCTTAAGAAAAAAAGGAGATTAAGAAAAAGGGGAAAGTATAACAAAATTACTAAATTAGTACTACTTACGTGGATGTTGGGGGGAAGAACTGGAGTTACCGGCAGTGTTGCTCCACGCCATCCTCAATTGATTGTCCATGTGGCCAATTACTGTGTCCAAAGTAGCTACTGTGGTGCGCAGGGTGCGTTCAATTTCACAATCTAGTTACTTTAGTACTCCTGTGCGTTCAATTTCGCAATCTAGTTACTGAGTACTTATGGCGCGTTCAATTTATGCTGTCCTCAATTGAGCATGCGTGTGGTGGACTGCTGTGTCCACAGTCGTTGCTGTAATACCTAGGATGCGTTCAATTTCGCAATCTAGTTACTTTAGTACTCTTGTGCGTTCGATTTCACATTGCACTTATTGCAGTACTTATGGTACATTCAATCTTCCAAGCAATCGCCTAACCAAATAGCTGTGATGTTAGAAGAGGAAAGAAAAGCACAAAAAAGGAAAAAGACAAGGTCGGAGCTTGGAATGAATTCAAAGATCAATTTCCCAAGCAATCGCCTAACCAAACAGGTGTGATGTTCAAAGAGGGAAGAAAAGGCAAAATAGGAAAAAGACAAGGTTGGTGCTTGGAATGAATTCACAGTTCATTGGAGGATGGAGACTGGGGAAGTGATTCAAGGAGGATGTGGAGTTGGTAAGTTAAGCATGACGGCCAAGTTCATGTTTGTAGGAGACCTGAAGTACTATGGAAAGAATGTGAAACTGATCGAGGTTTTTCATTGGCTGTGCACTTTACACTGCCTTGGGCACCATCAGTCCACTTCAATAAGTATCTGTTGCAGTGACCACAGTGATTTCTTCTGAAGAAGATGACGTGGTCCAGCCAATGGTTATCCATGTGTTGGCCGATAAACCCTAAACCCTGGACTTCCAAAAGACGTGGAATGACACACTGAAACCCTATGTGGATGTTTGTTGTGTTCCAGCCACTTCCTGGTCTGTGAATCTGTTCTTGCCGTGTCTATGTTCTCTTTCCACCCCCTGCCTGTCCTTTCTGGCTAAGGGTTTAGGGATTTCACCCATTCTGGTGCTGCCTCTGCTAAGAGTTTAGACACACCCTGGGCTGAAGGTTTAGGCGTACCCTCTGGCGAGGGGCTTAGTCATGGTTTTTGGCCACTCTGGCTAAGGGTGTAGGCACGACAGCATCCCTCTGGCTAAGGGCTCAAGCACACCACCTCTGCCGCCGTCCCTCCACCCCCTATTTTCTTCCCTTTTTGTCACACTTTGTTTCCTTCCCTCCATCTCCTCCCTTTCCCCCTTTCCCCCTTTCCCCCTTTCCCCCTTTTTCCCCCCTTTCACAGTTTTCACGGTCCAAGTAGGATAATGGTTTTACCTCCAGTTGATTTTCATGGAGTACCATGTAGTTTGCTTTTCTTTTCTCTACCTCCCCCCCCCCCTAGGCCAGGATATCCGCCCTCACCCTACCTGTTGCGGAGATTCGGCTGGGCAACCTGGAGACAGTCTGTCCAGGTACATAATCCAGGCCGACATAAATGTAGTCATGTCCATTTTTGGCCATTTTCTGCCCTGGCCAGGGCCGGTAAGTGAAGGGGCCGTGGATGGCCAGTTGATGATGAAACAAAAACGGGACCGATCTGGTCCATCAATCTAGGGAATGGACCTGGCCTAGATTGGACCTTTTTCCTCTCAACCACCAGTACTTCGGAGCCTCTTTTTCCCGAGGCCCGAAACACCCTGCTCGCCAAAGAAAAGCGATCTGGCGTTGGCCCCTTTTTGGCTGGTGCTGCCTGGCATTTTGCTCTTGCAGCCGACCGCCGAAAGTTGGGGCGTGCATGCAGCCACATGGGAGCAAATCGCTGGGAAACGTATTGCTGGTTCCATGTTAGACGTGCGTGGGATAAATTCCACACGTGGGGTTTTACAATTTCGGGGTTCGAACTTCGAAGTTGCAACATTTTCAATGTTGATGCTCTGTGTCCGCCATTACCGCTCCCCACAGCAATCGCCACGTACTTTGAGTGCCTTGCTGTGTGCCTTTTTTCTCCCATCCCTGCTGGCCTGTGCTGGGTGTTGGTAAATGGATCTCGATCCTGAGGTTGTCTCTGAGAGTTTAGGCCTTCTCAAGGTCAAGCCCCTGACAGTCGTTTTTGGACATTTATATGTTTTCGGTCATTCCTTCTGGCAGTTGCTTGCACGCATCGAATGTGTTCTCATGCGGTGGCCGCATATTTTGTATGTGTGTGTGTGTGTGTGTGTGTGTGTGTGTGTGTGTGTGTGTGTGTGTGTGCGCACGAGAGTGTGCCTGAATGATTGCAGGAAAGAAAGAGCAAAACAATGAAAGAATTGCAAAGGGAGGTGAAGCAAGGGGAGAGGGATGGGGGTGGAAATTCAAGTGAGGGGGAAGAGGGAAGATGTCTATCATGTGTGCCCAGCATGTCGTGTATGTGTAGTTTTAACTACACGACACCCGCAGCCAAGGCCGCGGGCAATTCGGCCACCGCGGCCTAGAAAGTCCGCCTCGCCCTTGGCCAACGAGGCCCACCCTTGTTTTTTGAATATCTTTTTTTTGGTCAAAAATTAACTGAAAAAAAAAACAAATAGGCGGTTGTAGTGCTTGAACGACCCTAGAAGCCTATATATCGTCACAAACAGAACTGCCCGGTAAACCGTAGGCAGAGAGAGAGAAGAGGACAACAAACGAGGGGCTGTGACAAACTGTTTCTATACTTTTAATCTGACTTCATTTACGATTTAAAAAAAATAAAAAACGAAAGTCAGTAAGAAGAAAAAAATAAAAATAAAAATAAAGAAAAGCCGACAATTTGTTTTCTTATTTTGATGAAGAGGGTTATGGTCGAACAATCTCCTCAGAGAGAGAGAGAGAGAGAGAGAGAGAGAGAGAGAGAGAAAGATAGAGCGCTGAGCGGAGAGAGAGAGAGAGAGAGAGAGAGAGAGAGAGAGAGAGAGAGAGAGAGAGAGAGAGAGAG
>BFEA01000389.1:1547082-1558633 GCA_003427395.1 Chara braunii | reverse complement strand
TGATATAATCAGCCACCTCTAGCACCCCCAGGCAGGCTCCATCTATTAGTGGGGAGCAGCACCTGCTGGAAACCGGGTCCAGCGTCCCTTAAATTTTTGGGAGAGAAGGATCATGAGGAATCATGGGATAGCATGCTGGAAACCGGGTCCAGCATCCCTTCGCTAACTATCCTGTACTTTCCACGCCAAGACCCAGGGCTGGGCCCCATCAGGGCTACTGGGGGACACCAGTGGTCCCTGTTTGTTCCCCCGCCCACCTTCCTGGTCACACTACCGCACTTTCCTTTAAGAATGTCTGAAGAAGTGTCTAAAAGGCGATCTGAAGAAAATCTGAAGTAAAAAGGAAAAAAAGGAAAAGGGGAAAAAAGAAAAAAAGGGGGAAAAAGGGGAAAAAAGGAAAGATCTGAATATCTGATAAGAAAACTGAAAAGTTCTGAAGGATCTGAGAACCGTCTGAGAATAGTCCTCTCTGGGTCACATTCAGATAGAGTGGGCTGAGTGAGATGAAGTGACCAGATATAGGCTGGTCTGATATAGATGCCAGCTAGAATTAAGCTGCGGCTGTAGGGTTATTATACAGCTACTCAGAACCCCCACTGAATTCATCATCAACTCCAAATGTCCCTAGGCCCCTAGATATTCCTCCAGGGCCAGCGGGTGAGGGGGAAAGGGATCAGCAAAATCCTGAGCAGGTCTCAGCTGCTTTCTGGGATCCACCCTTGTCCAATCCTTAAAGAGAAGCTGATAGTTTCTTTCCAAATCGCCCTCTTGTCCCTTTCCATGTCCTTCGTTCTGCTGCTGGTCCAGCCTGTCTCCTGTCCAGCTCACACTCGCGACCCAGCCCTCCCTCTTCCCCCTCAGCCAGTCTTAACGAAACCGGGAGATAATTTTTTTAATGTCTACCTTGCTGTGCACCTGATTCAGGTTTTCCTTAACTCTCTGCCATTGTCACATGATCTCATGCTGGAAAAGCAGTCGTATCTGCGCTGTGACTTCCCCCTCTTCCACCCTGGCCCTTGTTGTTTTCTTTTTTTATTTTGGAAACTTGTTGTTTTCTTTTTTTATTTCTCGTTTGTTTATTATGAGTTCCCTGCCAACGAGGCAGGGCGGTATCCGTGATCTGCGCTGGCTGTGTTTCCTCAGAGGATTGTAATCCTGACGTATCCAACCATTTTCACGCCCGAATGCGTGTTTCCGTTTCTTTTTTTTGTTTCCTTCTGTTTCTGGAATCTGATCCCTCAGAGGATTGTAACCCTCATCACACTGGCACTTAGAGGAACGTATCCATCCATTTCCATGGCCGAATACGTGTTTCTGTTTTTTTTTTTTTTTTTGTGTATGTTTTTGGAATCTGACAACCTGGCCATGGGGCTGAGATGCCCACACTGAGAGCATACTCACACTACCACTTCCAAGAATGCATACAACTGCAATCACGGCTAGAGAAGTGTTTCCTTTTCTATTATTTTTTTTTTGCCTTTTTTTTTTTTTCTCCCCGTGAGAGTACCACAAAGAAATGGAGTGGGACCCAGGCTCGGCAAACTCGGAGCGCAGTAAAATTCAGGGTCAGCAAAAACAGGATCGGAGGAAAACGAGGTTTTTAAATCAGAAAAAAATGGAAAAACCATTTTTTAAATGCGAGAACAGCGTCACACACCACTGTACGAGCGTAGCAAAATGTGCTAGAGGAGCCCGACCCCAGAAAGGGAAAAACTCCCAAAGAAATAGGGGCTCGTTCGACACTCCTCGGGCGCCTAAAGTCCCTGAGGAATTGTTCGTTCCACCTACCCTCGGGGATGCAGTCGGAAATAAAAAAGTGAAAACACTCCGAAGGAAATTCCTTGGGCTCCGAGGATTCCCCAGCCATTTCTTCCTTTTGCCCAAGGGACCTCTTGGGCAAAACGAATCCGCGTTTCACGGAGAGGAGCGGGCACATGGGTAGAGAGACGTTACAACCGAGAATCTGGATCGTGGCGGCACCCTATTGGCTGAAGGCCTCAAACACATTCGATTTTTTTTTCTTTTCTTTTTTCTTGTCTGACATCGTTCGAAGGAAATGGCCTCGGGCGACGTCCCCGAGGACAGGTGGAACGATGGCGGGAATCTCCTTGAAAATCCCCAAGGAAACTTCTTGGGCCCCGAGGACGCCTGAAGGAGTGTCAAACTTTGAATTTCGATTTTTTTTTTCAGATTCATAAATTGCCAATAATATTTGAGGCCAGGTACCTCACCATTCTACCTGGAAATGATTGGCTGTGCGTATGCCAGGTACCTCACAATTCTACCTGGAAATGACTGAGGGCATCCGCACACGGGGACCTAAAGTAGCAAATATCTGGGACGTTTGGTACCATTTAGTTGCTCCTTTAGGTGCCCGTGTGACCAAGTTGTTGCACCTCCCAGGAAGTGCGCTTAGTCACACTGCTTACCCCAAAAAATATATAGGGTCTCGCCTTACACCACTCTCGAAATGTGGAAAAGAGTCAAAAGACAAAAATGTGGCGGGTGCATCTGGCCATGTTCTAGCAGGAGGTTCATTCTCATTTTGCACATTTCGAGATTGGTGTGGCAATACCCATAGAGTTCTATTTTTTCCCCAACACTGAACTAAGGGCCTCCCCGCACCACTGTCGAAAATGCGATTTTCGACATTTCCTCTTCGCCACACAGGCTGTCGAAGTCGGAGACGGGAAAAAAAATTGGCAGCTGTCAGAGAATGCTTCTCGACACCTCCTGTCGAAAGTTGTTGAATCCCCAGCCTGCGACTCCGATGCTTTTGACACTCCTCTGCTGCGCCGCCGACTTCTCTTCGAAATTCGGTGAGTGGCCGTAAGGTCGGGATGGACTAGTGCTTGTCGTACCCTCTGGCGCTTTCGTCGTTTTCCATCGTGCATTCACAAGTGCATGGACTCGACAGTGCTGTGTGGCTAAAGGGGGGCAAACTGTCGAATGGAGGCTGTCGAATTTCTTCTGACAGCCTGTGTGGCTAAAGGGGGGCAAACTGTCGAATGGAGGCTGTCGAATTTCTTCTGACAGCCGTCGAATTTTTTTGCATTTCGACTGTGGTGCGGCGAGGCGCTAACACTTACGGATGTTTTCCTCGTGCACAATTTCTTTTTGTTTTTGTTTTGTCTTCTCCTCATCAGAGGACAGTTATATATATCTTCTCTCACCTCACATATTTTAACTGGTGGTTCTTCCATGGGCCTCGCTGCACTACTCTGGAAATGCACAATAGACAAAAATCATGGCGGTGTATCTTTCCATATTCTAGATGGTGTATCTTTCCATATTCTAGATGAGGATTCACTCTCGTTTTGCACATTTGGAGAGTAATGCAGTGAGGCCCCATGTCAAGTAACATATTTTTTTGTCTTTTCAGGACCCACCACTACTCCTAAGGCTATACAGGGGACCTACGCAAGCATAGCTTTCTACGTCTCTTTCTTGAAATGCCTCACGGAGAAAGGAAAAATCAAAAAGGTAATTTGGGACCACCCGTGGTCTCAAAAAGGGTCCTCCTGCGGCCTGCAGACTGCTGAGAAAAGGGTCACCAAAAAGTGCATTTGGGTAGCAGGCCCGAAAACTGCCTTGAATTTTGGGGAGTAAGGTCATCAGGTCCCCTTGTGTGTATGCCCTTACAGCTTTACTCAGCTTAGCTTAGCAGGATAATGCCTGTGGAATAACCCTCGAGGAATCTGTGGGCTTCTCAGGAAAGCTGTGACTGCAGCTGACTGAGAATAACTCGGAGGGCATACTCTCACGGGGACCTGATGACCGCTATGCAATGACTTGCTGATTCTGACTGCCGGGAATGACTGCGAGGCTGTATACTAACCGGTAGGGATGGATTCGTAATTTTGTTTGGCTGAGGGCTAACTGAGAGACCTACCAGTGAGGAAAATCCATGAGGGGCATATCTGTAAATATGGGAAATGAGGCGGGTAGTACCTCGGGTTTCCTACAGCTACCCGCACTGCCTATAGCAGGACCGGGCTACCCCTAGGCCAGACAGGCCCTAAGGGCCTAATCTGATAGACGGTCCTATAGCCTATAGCCGGGTCCGGTAGAGGCCGAGAGGCCGAAACAGAAACGGTACCAGTCGGTCAGTCAGTCCGGTCTAGGTCTAGGCTAGAGTAGTAGAGTCTATTAATAGTTTAGGGAAATCGGTTGSGGACTTTTGGCAGTTCATTTTTCGCGATACAGCGTTTGGAGCCAAGGAAGTTTGGAGCGGCRATTGTCTGCAGGYGGCACCCTGAGACCTCACCGCGGACAGCAGCCATAGCCAGCTTGTTGAGGGCGTGCCATAGCTGGGGCATCCCCTGCGCATCAACCCCTGTGGGTTTCTGCGATTGGCTGGGCTGATCGGAGACTTTTCACTGAGTCTATGTGGGTGGCAGCAGCCATAGCTGCCGGTTTCTTCGTCGGAGTTGTTTATCGGCACTGAAGACTTCATCGCAGGATCTGTTCTTCATCTGGGTGGTTCGCGCCGGCCTGTGGGAGGCCGGTTTCATGTGGCGCTACTAGTTAGGTGTAGGGTAGAGAGTGGAGTGTGGAGTTCTGAGTGTGGCGAGCTACTGAAACAAACTCTGTAACAATTTGGTTCAATTGGCTCATCATCAGTGTATATTCCAATTGTTATCCTCACAGGTTCTTTTTTGTGACTGGTTGTTGGGAGTTTGTCAGAGAGTGAGAAACACAGTGTGTCTTCTCCCCATCTGTGCATAGCTGTATTCCGATGCTTACTCTGATATGTGTGCAGTTTGGACTCTGTCTCCTCTTCCCCTTCTCTTATGCATGTATGTGCGAATATGAGACTGGCTGTGTGTGAGTTGCGGTAAAAATCGACAGACAACCAAGATCATAACAATTGGTATCGGAGCTGGGATTGGAATTGGAGCACCGAGGGTTGAGTGCAACGGGCATCTTCTTCATCTGGCAACATACTGGCGAGAGCTTCATGGCGATTCATCTTCCCCAGTACTGAGTCAGCAGGGAAGAAGACTTCAAACGGTGGATTCAGGAGTTCAGTGCTTGCACTGAGCCTGTCAGGGCGCTTATCTAGAAGTGGGGAGAACATGGTCAATTCGCCATAGCCAACCCTGAGGGCAGTGTATCGAATTACCTCAGAGTGGCGAATTACCCCTGAGGACATCAGGGATCACTGACCGGCTTCATCCCTGAGCAGCGTTGATAGGGATTGACAGTCTGTGTCAATCACAGGAGGAAATAACCCCATCTGGGGCTATTTATAGCATCAGCGGCTGAGGGGACCTGTGGCGAGATTTTCTTCAGTTGGCAATTTGGGTGCCACAGGGTAAGATTCAGTGAATCTGACTGAAAGGCTTGCAGTGCATCAAGATCCTGAGTTGGAAGGGTTCTGTGCGTGGAACAGTGAGGGAGAATTTCTGGAAGAACTGGCGAGATAAGGGTTTGAGTCTGCCATAGTCAGACCTTCACCAAGTTCTACAAGATACTCTGAAAGTAAGTCCGTTCCATGCACCTACCTGTATAGCGATTCAGATAGGATCAATTCAGTCAGTAATTATGGTCTATCTATCTGTCAGTGACTTGATGTGAAAATCGCAGACTGCATGACATCCATAGCCATCTCTCCCCTATCTTCCTCTGCTCATTTCTAACCCTATGTTGACTCTTTCTCATCCAAAATTGTTTTGTGACTATCTGACTGCATTGTGATTGATCGTGGATGGTCAGACTATGAATTCTGTAGTGAAAAGGTAGTGATACCGTGAATTGTAGTTTTGCGCTTGATCTATTTATAGCCTGTGCTAATTAGGGTCAGTCATAACTCCAATTATGGCCGTCAGAATTCAGTTTTGTCAGCTCCCAGTAAATCGCAATTCGAGATTAGGCAATATTTCAAAATCGTTTGATGAGATTTGTAGTATTTTACTGGAAACAGTGAATACTGGATTTCGCCATACCTTAGGGTATGGCCGCCAGAGTCATCGGGGCTGAAGATTGAGTCTGAGACAGGATATAAGGTCTCTCACTGAATCGCTCTGCTTGTTTGACCTTTCTTATCTCTACTTGTTATCTTCTATCATTCTCACTGATTACCCTTGTTTTCTAGTGGGCTCGAAAAATCTAGTGGTTCCCTGGAAGAGTAGTGGATTAGCTCTACTAACTCCAGTGCGGTTCAGGGTCAGTAAAAGGAAATCGTATGCTTGATTTTGTTGGACTTACTATCTGTCTGACAATTGACCCCAGAGAACCGTTCCAACCCCAAACTGTGTGTTGCCCACACACCCACCTGACTTCAGTGTATGAGTAGGCAGCGATTTCTGAGTGCCTGAAGGGATCTGCATATCGCTGCATACTCTCTGCTGTTGGTTTATTGTCATGTTTCTGAAAGAGAAAAATGACGGATTAGACTGCTCAACAACAACCACAGCTGAAAATAGTCATGAAGGTGGAAGGTGCACAACCTTCTCCCTCCACCTCTACTACACCTCTGACTACTACTCAACGCAGGAAGAAGGAAATTCAGGAAAGGTTGGAGCAGGAACAGGCCCTGCTTGACGAGATAGAGAGACAGGAGGCAACCGAGCTAGAGGCTGCAACAAATGCTTCCAGGAGGGAGTATCTATTGTAGCAGCTAGGCAAGGCTGTCTCAGATGAGCGTTGTGCGCAGGTCACTAGGAACCTGGCGGAATGGGCCATGTTAGAGCACAAAACCACCGGTTCCTATTTCACTAACTGGGATGACCGTATAGGTCGCCTGGAACATAGGGTGGATGATCTAGCAGCTCAGCTGTCCAAGATCTTGACAGCAATCCAGGATCTGACTGCTCAGCTGACAACAGCCAAGTTGATTGCTTCCCTGTCTCCTGTCCTCTCAGCTAAACCGAAACCTTCCTCTCCTCCCTCTTCCACCCATTCTATTTCACGCCACTCTTTCCCTTCACCACCTCCTTCCCAAAAGTTTACAGCCAAAACCACTTATGCTGTTGGTTTAGGGGATCAGAGGGGTCCCAAGATCCCTGCTCCCAACAAGTTCAGGGGGGATGACCCCAAGACCGATGTTGGGGACTGGGCTGCAAGGACTAGAGCCTACTTGAGGGGCTTCATATGCCCAGAACAGACCAAGGTGGTAACGGTTCTGGGGCTGTTGGAGGGGCCTGCCCAGAAATGGGCTACCTTTACCTCCAGTGGTATGCAGCAAACCATGGAGGACTAGGCTTTGGGATTGGGGGTGGACAGTCTTCTGCAGGCCCTGGAAGACCGCTTTGCAGATAAGGAGCGGGCCCACAAGGCTGCTGACAGGATTGCTCGCCTGGGACAGCAACGTTACAGCGGTACCCTGCAGGCCTTGTTTGCAGAGTTCAAGCAACTCACTTCCACACCTGGTTGGTAATGTCTGCAGATGACTTACTAACTTCTGCAGGGCATCCCATGAGCAGTTTTTTGTTTCTTTATATAACACTGGGCATACGGACTGGAGGTCCTTTGGTCGTGCAGCCCCGGACATGGAGGCAAAGCTTCATGTTCAGGCCCCCTCCTCTGACAGGAGGAGAGGTGTCTTCCCTCGAGGTGGTAGAAAGGGAAAGGCAGCCTTTACACATCGAGGGTCTGCATCAACTTCTGATTCAGACTCCCAGGCTGATACACCTTCAGCTGGGACTGGATCCGCTGCTGATACAGATGCTGCAGCAGCGCTGACTCAGTCTGTTTTGGGAGTTTTGCAGCAGCAAAAGAAGTTTTCTCCCACCACAGCCTCAACAAGTGCAAAGGGGAAGGAAAAGGGACGTTGGCCTTCCTCTTCCCAACGCCCTAACCTGCCTAGAGACGTCCGGATGCTAGCTGGCCCTCTCAATCCCTCCATGCTCTCCCAGCATGACCTCAAGATCTAGGAGGGAGTCTGGAGAAGAAGGAAGGAGAGAGTGGTCTGCCTGAGATGTGAGGGACAACACTTTTTAAAGGACTGCCCTTACATGCCAGGCCCAAGACAGTAAAAAAACTGAAACAGACCCGGGGAGTGCAGTTCCCCCCAATGATGCGCATTCATCTACTCAGGTAGGTGAATCTGCATCTATTTTAGTTGAGACTGATTGTGTGAGTTTGGGGACTGCGCGGGCAGCATCCTTCTGCTATGAAGATCCTGACCCGGATCACGACCCGGGAAAGGATGAGCTTTAGTCACTTGCAACCTGTGTATCTTTTTAACGCAGAACGGGGGAATTAAACTCCCGTTGAGTCCCGTTAAATTTTAAAAAATCCCGTTGAATTTGCATTGAACGCGAAAATGGGCCGCTCCCTCGCTTTTCGAAAAAACAGAATTGATGCGCGGGGTCCGGAACACGTGGCCCTAGCCAAAAAAAATAAAAAAAAATAAAAAAAATTCCCCCCAAACCCCTGAGGCACCTCCCATTCGCCCCTGCATCCTCCAACCCCCAATGCCCCAATTATGTGTGTGTAGGTGTGTTGTGTGTGCAAGTATCTGTGTATGTGTGTGCCTACCGTGAGAGTGTGTCTGTGCACGAATATTAATGTATGCGCGTGTGTTTGTGTGTGTTTGTAAGACTTAGTGTGCGTGTGTGTGTCTGTGCTTGTATGTGTATGTGTGTGTTTGTAAGTGTGTGTGTGTATGTGTATGTGTGTGTTTGTGTATGTGTGTGTTTGTAAGTGTGTATGTGTATGTGTGTGTTTGTTAGTGTGTGTGTGTGTAAGTGTAAGTGTGTCTGTGCCTGCGCGTGAGAGTGTGTCTCGCCTTACTCAGAACCTCCTTCCCCAACACACAGATTCCACTTGCACCCAAGGACCACCCTGTGCCACACCCAGCTTAGAGCGGCGCAGCTCGCCTATGGATGCCTGCTCCTTCCTGCTCGCCCGTGAGCGAGTGAGTGGCACGAGCTACAGCGCGGCAGCGCTTACGCAGCATGCAGTCAGCACCCGAATGACCAATGTGGAGGCAGGCCATTTGCTATATCGAAGTGGCCTGCCTGTGTTCAGTCCCAGGAAGCGTCCAGTAGGCCCCGGTAGCCTGAGGCGCAGCACGAACGAGAACACGCCTTGGGCCTGAGGTGGTTGCATACCTGCCTTTGACTTTTGTTTGGTCCAGTACCCGTATCCAACCAAGGACCTGCTTTCCATACATTCACACAGGCGGCCCAGGACCTGGGTTCCCTCAACCAGCTGATGCCAGACTCATGCAACCTGCTACAGGCCCAATTTTGTGTGTGTGTGTGTCTTTTTTTTCTTTTTTTAATTTGTTTTTTATGGTTCTGATTTTTTTAAAAATACATGAAGTTCCAAAAAAATAAAATAAAAATAAATTCTTGTACATCTTTGAAAGATCTACAACCCTATATTTTTTATTTGTTTTTTTTGTTTTTGTTTTAGCCCTTAAAAAATTTGTGTGAAACCCAAAACAAAAACACTTATTTCATTTTAGTTTTTGTTTTTTCATTGTGTGTTTATGTTTTTGATTTTTTTAAAATAGATTTAAGCATAAAAAAATAAAAATAAAAATACAGGGTTGTAGTCCTAAAAAAAAACTACATTCCTTTTTTTTTTTTGGATAATGTTTAGCCCAAGAAAAAAATCATCCCGGACCCCGTTAATTCGTGTCAAACTCACATTTGAACGGGAGTTTAACGCGAATTCAACGCGCGTTGAATTTTTCAACCCGCGTTGAATTCAAAATGGGACACACAACTTGCAACCTTCTTCCTTCATCCGAAGGAGCAGAAGAAGAACAAGTCTGATCTCATCCTACTTCGGCCCCTAATCAATCGCACCAGCATCATAGGGCTTCTGGATTGTAGAGTCACCAGGAACTTGATGTCTCTCAGTGCAGTTAAAAAGTTGCATCTGGGTATGAAAGTTCAGCAGCTGCAGCAACCGCTGCTTGTTAGAATAGGCGACTCCACAGTTCTCACCATCAGGGAGAAGGTGAGGGGTATCCTTGTAACCTTCGATAGTGCTGGAGAAGTCAGACATGGTCTGAACTTCTACATATTCCCTGATTTACCCTTCGACTTGATATTCTCTATGCAGTGGTTGAAGGCAGTCAACCCTAGGATCGACTGGCAGATTCCTAGAGTTGAGCTACCAAACAGTCAGGGGGTGTATCATCCATGCATGCTTGCTGCTGATCATCGCCCTAAGACGTCTTGCTACTGCTTACGAGCGAGGGAGTTTCATTCTCTCTCACACCAGTACGACCATGAGCATGTGTTTATAGCTCTGGTCAAGTAGACTAACGCCCCCCTGTTTCCTGTCCTACTGAGAGACAACAGGTTGTTGACAAGTATGCTGATCTGACGCAGGAGCTCTTTGGATTACCCAACTGGCCAACCAAGCATCACATTGAGTTACTGCCTGGAGCGGTCCCTCCCAAGGGCCGCATCTACAGGATGTCCCCTGCTGAGCTTGAGGAGCTCAGAAAGCAGCTTAAGACCCTGACCAGCAAAGGCTGGATCAGACCCAGCACTTCGGAATTCAGTGCACCAGTTCTTTTTGTGCCCAAAGCGAATGGCAAGTTCAGAATGTGTATTGACTACAGGGATTTCAACAAGATCACTAGGAAGAGTACAAAGCCACTTCCTAGGATCAGTGACCTTTTGGATATGGTGCAGGGCTGCACAGTGTTCATCAAAGTCGACCTCAAATCTGGCTACCACCAGATTGAGATGGTAGAGGAGGATGTCCACAAGACAGCCTTCAAGACCAGGTATGGGACATATGATTTCCTGGTCATGCCATTTGGACTTTGCAACGCCCCAGGTGCCTTCCAGATAGAGATGCACCCCATCCTCAGGCCTTACCTGGACAAGTTTATGGTTGTCTACCTGGATGACATCCTCGTATTCAGCAAAACTCTCAGGGAACATGCGGAGCACTTGGCTTTCGTCCTTCAGTCGTTACGTGACAGCCAGTACAAGATCAACAAACAGAAGTCCTCCTTTGGAGTTCCCTCTGTCATCTATCTGGGTCACGTAATCTCTACAGATGGTCTGGCTCCTGAAGCAACCAATATTGCAGCTATTCAGGAGTGGCCTCAGCCACAGACAGTGAGGGATGTCAGGTCCTCCATGGATCTAACCTCCTACTACAGAAAGTTTGTCAGGAACTTTTCTGCAGTGGCTGCACCCCTAACCAACCTAACAAAGAAAGACATTCCTTTTCTTTGGTCCCTCCACTGTCAGCTGGCGTTCACACGACTCAAGAAAGCCTTGACTCATGCACCTATGCTGAAGTTGCCGGACCCCACTCTGCCATTCATCCTCACCACTGGCGCCAGTCAGTATGGCATTGGGGCAGTTCTTCAGCAGGAGGATGGGAATGGCCTACGACTTATGTTGCACGCCCGGCCGCGGCCGGGGGGTCCGAGTCGGCTGTGGCCTAGGTCGATGACCGAATCGGCCCGGTTCGGCCTAGGCCGACCAGCCGAGTTTGGTGCAACATTTTTTTTTCCCATTTTTTACGTGTAAATAAATAAATATATATATGGGCGTGTAGGGCTGGAAAAGCCCTACACGCCCATATTTTTTGGGGGGGGTTTCGACCTTCGGAGCGGCACAAA
>BFEA01000389.1:1519237-1546597 GCA_003427395.1 Chara braunii | reverse complement strand
AGAGAGAGAAAGAGAGATCTTCTTCTTGTTGTTGTTGTTCTTCTTCTTCTTCGTGCAAACCCTGCAGCGGCGCGCGCCACGCGAGCACGCAGGACAGCGGCCCCGCGCTGCCCTGCGGCCGCCGCATGGCCGTCGCCGTAGCCACGCGCAGCCTTTCCAAGCGTGCGGCGTTTTTAGTGCCCAGCCACGGCCGAACACGGCCGACCACGGCCGATCACGGCCGAACCCGGCCGCACGCGGCAGAGCAAGGCCGTTCACGGCCGACGGCGGCCGGGCGGAGCAGCCCGCCTCGGGAGGCCGGTTGAGGGCAGCCGGCCGAGGTGGTGGTTGGCCGTAGCCTGGAGAGACAACAGGGGGACTCGGCGGACGGAGCGGCGGGGGCGTCAGGGTGCAGCGACATCGAGGGGGCACTACATCGATGGTGCGGCACGGTCATACGACATCGGCCGACGCGGACACGACTTGTTGGATCCTGGTGGGGGGGGCGATGACAAGGGGTGCAGGGACCAGCGGTGCGGGGGGGTTTGGGGGTGCCGAATTCAACCCGCTGTCGGAGAAAGAGATGGCGAAGTTGAGGCGAGGGAACATTGTTTGGAACTACGTCACCTCGGGCTAGTACGTCAGGGACCAGTCGAAGATGCATGGGGACCGAAAGTTGCGTTGCAACTTATGCGGCCACCTGTTTCAGGGGGGGTCGTCGAAGGCCGCGCATCATTTCACGCAGTTGAAGTTCTGCAAGGCTGGGGGGATGAGAGTTCTCGCGGAACTCTGGACCGGCACGGACTACACATTTGTGTCGTGCACTGCCAGCGGGTGCAGAGGTGGATGACAAGCGAGGGCATACGGGACACGAGAGCGCCCGCGGGTGGCCAGAGACAGCGGATGGACGACGCAGAGAGGGACGACATTCAGGACGCCCTCGATGAGGAGGAGGCTCAGGAGGGCCGCGAGGGTGGGGCCAGGGAGGGGGCGGTTGCAGACGAGGCAGACGAGGCTATCGGAGAGCCTAACCTGCCGGCGGAGGAGGTGGTGATGACGTCGAGAGGCGTCGGTGGAGCGGATCCTGCTACTAGGGCGCCGCGAGATGAGCTGGACCGCGCGAGGAGGGAGAAGAGGACAGTGGGGCAGGCTGGCGTCGAGGCGCCAGGCACGGGCAGGGAGAAGAGGGCTCGGGAGACCACGATTGTCGAGATGTACGCCAGGGAGAAGTTGGTCGAGTTCTATGACGCGTGGCTTCAATGGATCTATGTGAAGAAGTTGCCATTCAACGCCTTCCGTGGTCCTGAGTTCCAGAGGGTGCGGCGGGCAGCAGAGAGAGTGCCTCGCTCTATCCAGTTCCGGTTTCCCTCCTTCAGGGTTACAGCGGGGGCCGGTATCCCTTCGCAGAGGGCGAAGGTGGCGACGATGGTGAGCCAGGTGCGCACCACTTTCCGGCATAGCGGTGCCACTATCCTTTCCGACGGGAGGAAGTCGCGCAGCGGCAAGCCGCTCGTGAACTTTCTGGCAGAGGGCGCCAATGGCGCCCTGCTGTACGCCACCCTCGCACGTGATGGGTCGGTCCGAGACACAGCGGATGTCGTGTACCGTAGGTGGCGGGCCATCATCTTGTCCTTTTCTGCAAAGGAGGTGATCGGCTTCTGCACAGACTCCGCCAGTAACTATGCGGCGGCAGCGCGCAGGTTCGCCACAGACCCCGAGCCTGACATCACGAGGATCACTTGGCTCCCTTGCTCCACCCATATCTGCAACTTGATGTTGTCAGATATCGGGACGCGAGTGGTGTGGGTCAAGGAGACCATCATCCGCGCTCGAGCGCTTGTGCGATTTATTAAATCGCACGGCGCTGCTCACGCCCTGTTTAGGAAGGTGAGCCCTCGCGTTCAGCTCGTCAAGCCCGTTGAGACACGGTTTGCATCGGTTTTCCTGATGCTGACGTGTCTCAAAGGCCGACGAGACGCGTTGGAGAGCATGTTGCACGGGGAGGCTTGGGCACGCATCCCATGGGATCGCGCCCACGTATCTCAGGCGCAGTGGGTGCAGCAGCAGATCTGGGACGGGGAGTTTTGGCAGCGTGTCCGTTACGCCATCCTAGTCATGTCGCCCGTCCACCAGCTGTTGCGCAGGATGGATAGAGGTGGGATGATGATGTCCGTCGTTTACGAGTGGAGTCAGCATCTGCCGCAGTTGATGAGGAGGGTCGACGTGCCTGAGGACATGATCGAGCCGTGCGTGCGTGAGGTTGCCATCCACAACCTCCACATGCTAGAGCCCGCACAATTCGCGGCCCACCTCCTCAACCCTCGCCGGCGGTCCCTCACGTATTACCATTCGTTGCAGACGACCGCCGAGGACCGCCTTGTGGTCGAGGAGTGCGACAGATTTCTCCTGACGCAGACCGGCGGCGATCCGGTCGGGTTATTGTACAGGACCGTGAGGGACCAGATGAGGGCGTTCCACTCGAGGCGAGGGGATTGGGGAGATCGTGACCTCTCCGATGCCGAGGTGGCAGATTGCAGGGGGGACAGCGAGACCGAGCGATGTGCAGCGTGGATGTTCGAGCATGGACGTGCCCACCCGGAGTTGCGCACCATCGCCATCCGTGTCATGCACTTGTGGACGTCTGCCTCTCCAGCGGAGAGGAACTGGGCGGAGCACGAGCGCGTCAGCACGGCGAGGCGCTGCAAGCTTGGGTTCGCCAAGCTTGCACAGCTGGTTGAGATTGCCACCAATCTCAAACTGGCCTCGTGCGCACGACAGGGTGGTGGCTACGTGTTGCCATGGGTTATGGGGAGCGGTCGGGGGGGGACGGCGGCAGAGGAGGAGGATGAGGAGGGAGATGTGGAGCCCGAGGTGTGGGGAGCGCAACCTGATGGCAGTGTTTCCGAGCAGGAGGTCCAGCGGCAGATTGTCGCTTTCCGTGACGGTCGACCGTCCAGAACCCGTTCGGTTCGGGACATGTTCGGCAGCAGAGCGACGGAGCTGCGACCGTGGCCGGAGGGTTGGGATGATGTGGACGCAGCTGCGGCAGACGACGACATCGACGATGACTGGACTGACGATGATGACACGTCACTAAGTCGCGACCCGACGGCTGAGCGAGTGTACTTCACTTACGGTGTGGGTCGTGACGACACAGATTCATTCACATCAGTTATCACTGGCGCTGTGTCGTCGACCGCGTCGGCGAGTGGCAGCAGCAGAGCCAGCGGTGGTCATGGAGGACGTTCGCATGCAGAGGTTCGCGTGGACGACTCGGAGGAGCAGCAGCCACGGGGAGGTCTTCGGCACACAGGCAGGCGTTGGGAGGTTAGGAGCGACAGCGAGGCGGAGGGGGAGGCCGAGGATGAGGAGGTGCACCTTCGCGATCGTCGCTTCTCTCCCTCCCATCACTTGATCTCTGCACAGCCCGAGGGGGAGCCACTTAGGCGTTCAGAGAGGTTGGCGTCGGCAGCAGGCAGAGACCGAACACATGACGGCGAGGATCGTGGGGGGGAGAGGACTCCTTCCGATGCCGGTATCCGCCGCCGTTCGCCGTCGGTGCTCCGCACACAAGACTTCAAGGACATAGGGCTTGGTGGGAGCTTGGCAGATTTGAGTGTCGAGGGACGTCGACGTGCCTCACCGCAGGATGTGCGCACAGACGCGGACGTTGAGCGGGGCCCTGTTGAGACTGAGGAGGAGAGGCATGCCCGTTTGGACCGAGAGGAGGAGGAGCGGCTGAGTAGTTTGCCACGGTGGGAGGGTCGGTTCGCATATCTCGACGAGCAGCGTCGGCAGAGGGACTTGGAGACAGGAGGGGAGGGGAGCCGTGACGTCGACGACTCGGGTGTCCCTGAGGAGGCGGTTCAGGGTGAGTTCGATTATGAGGGGCAGGATGCCGCCGCGGGTGTCCCTGAGGGGCAGCGGGTCCCCTAGTGGGGGCCGTGGCGACAGCGAGACCGCAGGTGATGAGGGATAGGGTGCCGCAGGGTGCGACAGAGGAGAGGGTGGACCCGGTGGAGATGGGGATACTGCGGGTGCCGGTGGAGACGATGGACCGGACGGCAACGATGACGACGACCACGGTCCGGAGGACGATCCAGATAGGCTCGCCTTGGTGTTGAGGGACACCACAGTGCCTCCCATGCGCCCTGACGGCACAACGCACACTTTCTTCGACGCCGACGCTTTGGCGCATGCGTTGACGGATGACCGTTTCGCACACATGGGCCGCAAGAGCGGCAAGCAGGGGGCCCCTGGGAGGGTATATTCACCGCTGCCGTTCACAGTGGTGAGCCTTCACTGGTCGGGTTCGTCGCTCAGCGGCGTTAGAGGGAGGGAGTCTGGTGCGGGTGAGGTGGGGTCCGGCAGACGCAGCGATGGCGGCAGAGATAGTGCATGATCAATGCCTCCACCGCCCGCACGGACTCCGGAGGGCGGGGTCGACACCGGGGACCGGACCGTGGCACCCGGAGTTGCGCACAGTGGCGGTTCCCCGCCGCCAGTCCGAGGAGGTGTGGGTGGCGGATGGTCAGCTGTTCGTCGGGTCGGGGACCCGTTGCGGGCGGATTACGACGCCGGGAGGGGCGTCTTCACTGGACGTGCGCCTGCTTAGACGCCGGCTGCGGAGGGCGGGTCCGGACGTCCGAGCCTGCAGATGGCAGGCCGCATGCTTGGTTTTTCACGAGCGGAGACGAGGAGGACATTGGTCCTAGAGGCCCCAGGGACATCCACGGACAGGCTGCAGGGAGAGCAGTTCACATCGGGCGAGGAGGGGTTGTTGATGCGTCCCAGGACGAGACGACAGCATGGCCTCTCAAAGGTTGAGGCTCAACTCGCTGCAGTGGTCGCCGCTGGGCAGGCAGCGTTGGACGCGATTCAGAGGGAGAGAGAGAGGGGGATTGCTGCACACGCGAAGGAGGACGAGGACGCAGACACTTAGTCTAAGCCGATCGAGACTGCGGTCCGCAGACACAGGGCACAGGTGGCCACAGCGGCCACTGCAGCACATGCGGCATACGTCAGTGGGGCACGGGGTACAGGTGCCGGAGGGAGAGGAGGGCACCGGGGAGGATCGCATGCCCGCGCGCGCTCTGGTGGGAGAGGCCACGCGCGCTCTGGTGGGAGATGACGACGTCCGTGGTGTATTATTTTTTTTTCATTAGTTTTTTTTTTTCCCCCTTGGCTGTACAGCCTGGACGCTCTGTCGGCAGGGTTGTAGCATATTTATGTTGATGTTGCTCCATGGAGACGATGATAGTATGTGGACGTAAGGGTTTTTTTTTTTTTTTTTTTTGCTACTCAGTTGTACTGTAGAGACGACGCCCGTCGACGGGTCCAGTTTTTTTTTGGTACTCTGTTGTGTAGCAAAGACGATGGGTCCAGTTTTTTTTTTGCTACCCGGTTGTAGAGTAGAGACTACCGGTCCTGTTTTTGGCTTAAGTCTTGTACATACGCATTTCCATTAAAATGCTTTGTCATATATTTGCTCTTGTTCTTGTTCCTCCGCCAATATTGGTCTTGCATCTGAGTCGCTGTTGTTTGGTGATTGTTTTCTGCTCTGTTGTCATGAATGTGCTGTTAATTTCAGATGCGACATAGGGATGATGTGCTAATGAATGTGTTCTTATATAAATGATGTGCTAATGAGTGTCCATCAGTCTCATGAGTCAACACACACTATGACACACTTGCATGTTATCATTGTTTGAAACTTGTGGTTCGCCCAACTTCGCCGCATTGTGATTGATTTGCAATGTGTTTTGACATTGGTATGCCAAACAGGGTCTGACTTATGATTGCCATGAATGTGTTGTTTTAAAATAAGCGACGAACTGTCATCGCCCTCATTAATGAAACCGACGCCTACCTTTCAGTGCGTGAGGCCCTGATCCGCCTGGGGTCTGCCATTTGCAGCCCCGTCTAGCTTCGACCCGGCCTGGGTGCACGGCCCGCCCCAACCAGACCCTCATCCAACCCACGTTGGGCCGCCCCGGCAGGGGTCAAATTTTTTTTATTTTTTTTTTTTCTACTGTTCCAAACCCTCCTCCCTGCGACCTCGCATCGATGAACCTGCATACGGGGGCCGCTGGATTTTTCGCGGGCCACCCTTCCAGGGTCTTGTGCTAGACCCCCCCGTTTTTATTTTCTTTTAAGCCCTGTCTGTTTTAGGGGGTGCCCCCCCACTCCCCCACCCCAAACCCGCACCCCGCCACGAAAACCGCCCCCCAAACCGGCCGTCACCTCGGCCGAAAAAACTCGGTCGGGGGGGTCCCGGCCTAGGCCGCCGGCCGCGGCCCGGGCCGAACTCGGCCGCGACCAGCGTGCAACATAGCCTACGACCAGTCGAGTTTATGAGTAAGAAGATAAAAACTCAAAAGTTGTAGGACTCCACCTACGAGAAAGAGCTATATGCTCTTGTCTGTGCCCTGAAACACAGAAAGCACTTTCTCCTGGGAAGACACTTCAAGATCTTTTCAGATCACTCCACTTTGCAGTGGATGAGGTCCCAGGGATGGTTAAACGATAAGTTGGCACGGTACATTCAGTTCATTGACATGTTTGACTTTGAACTGAAGCACAAGAAGGGCTGCCACAACAAGGTAGCAGATGCCCTCTCTCGTAGGCCTGACTCTTTTGCACTGATCTCCTCCACTCACTCCTTTGGAGAGGAGACCCGTCAGACCATCGCTCATCTACTGCTTCAGGATCCGACTTTTGGACCCATTGTCAGGAATCTGCAAGCAGATCCTAACTCTGAACGAGGCTATGCTCTAAGTTCAGATCTGCTGCACACTTACACCAGAGGAGAGGAGTGTTTGTGCATTCCTCAGGACCAGCGGCCAAGGACACTCCTGATGTCAGAGTGTCGTAATGCCCGTGGACATTTCAGGTTCCTAAAGTCGTTTGCAGCCCTGTCGCAGTGTTTATTCAGGAAGGAGATGCAGAGTGATATGCTGCGCTATGTGGAAACCTGCGAGATTTGCCAAAGGAATAATGTCTAGCGTAGGCCTCCTTTGGGACTGCTCAAACCCTTGCCCATACCTGATGGCCCTGCTGAATCTGTGTCGATAGACTTCACAGATTTAGGCAAGACCACCCCTCGGGGCATGAGTTAGGTTATGGTATGTGTGGACAGGTTCTCCAAATACGCAGAGTTAATCCCCTTGCCAGAGGTAGTTAGGGTCCCGGCTGTGAGAGCAGCCTTTTCTGAGAGGTGGGTCACACACCATGGAGCGCCCACTTCTATAGTCAGTGATAGAGACCCCTGATTTTGCATCGATGAGTGGCAGTTGTACTGCAAGGACTATTTGCACTCAGGATTGGATATGACTTCTGGTCATCATCCTGAAGCCAATGGTATGGCTGAAGTGATGAACCAGATCTTATTCCAATTGCTGTGTCCTGTCATCTCTCCAGATCAACAGGACTGGGATCTCCACTTGGCCAAAGCACATCTTGTTTATAACATGTTTGTCCACTCCTCGACTGGGTTCAGTCCATACCGGTTGCACTGGGGACGTGAACCACGCCAGCCTCTCGATGATATCATCGATAAGGCTAAGTCAGACCGGACACCAGACACTGCAGAGTTCACCAGGCGCTACTGCTTGAATGTGGAAAGAGCATGGGCGAACTTGTTCTAAGCCCAAAAGGCGATGATTGAACAAGCCAATCGCCACTGACGGCCTTCCCCCATCCGCACTGGTGATCATGTCTGGGTAGCCAGTTCTAAGCTGTCGAGGGAGAAGGATATCTCCCCCAAGTTGTTGCCTCGATATTTGGGTCCATGACAACCCCTACATACAGTGGGCGTTGATCCATTCGGTCCGTCCTATGTCATTGACGTCGGACTGCATCTACGAACCTATCCGGTTTTTCATGCATCTAAGCTGCTACCATTTACTCCATCTGATGCATTCCCGAACCGGTCCCCTCAGTTTGGTCCGCCAATCCCTGGCAAGGGATATGACGTGGACAAAATTGACGATGAGTGGGGCACAGACCCCGATCAACAATATCTTGTGAGGTTCGCATTCCAACCTCCTTCTGAGAACAGATGGTTCTACAGAAGGGAACTTCTCAAGACAGCAAAGTCAATTGTTTTGCGGTATGAAGCGACTCAGAAGGGCTACCTTCCTCGCCGTTCACCTCGCTTGCATCTCTAGCTCGGACGTCCTCGCTCCCCGGGGGGGTAAGCCTGCATTGACTTGTTGATTCTGACTGTCGAGATTGACTGCGAGGCTGTATACTAACCGATAGGGCTAGATTCGTAATTTTGTTTGGCTGAGGGCTAACCGAGATACCTACCTATGAGGAAAATCCATGAGGGGCATATCTGTAAATATGGGAAATAAGGCCCAGTAGTACTTCGGGTTTCCTATAGCTACCCTCACTGCCTATAGCACGCCCGGGCTACCCTTAGGACAGACACGCCCTAAGGGCCTAATCTGATAGACAGTTCTATAGCCTATAACCGGGTCCGATAGAGGACGAGAGGCCGAAACAGAAATGGTACCGGTCGGTCAGTCAGTCCGGTCCAAGTCTAGGCTAGAGTAGTAGAGTCTATTAATAGTTTAGGGAAATCGGTTAGGGACTTTTGGCAGTTCATTTTTTGCGATACAGCGTTTGGAGCCAAGGAAGTTTGGAGCAGCGATTGTCTGCGGGCGGCACCCTGAGACCTCACCGCGGACAGCAGCCATAGCCAGTCTGTTGAGGGCTTGTCATAGCTGGGGCATCCCCTGCGCATCAACCCCTGTGGGTTTCTGCAATTAGCTGGGCTGATCGGAGACTCTTCACTGAGTCTATGTGGGTGGCGGTAGCCATAGCTGCCGGTTTCTTCATCGGAGTTGGTCATCGGCACTGAAGACTTCATCGCAGGATTTGTTCTTCATCTGGGTGGTTCGCGTCGGCCTGTGGGAGGCCGTTTTCATGTGACGCTACTAACCGGGTGTAGGGTAGAGAGTGGAGTGTGGAGTTCAGAGTGTGGCGAGCTACTGAAACAAACTCTGTAACAATTTGGTTCAATTGGCTCATCATCAGTGTATATTCCAATTGTTATCCTCGCAGGTTCTTTCTTGTGATTGGTTGTTGGGAGTTTTACAGCGAGTGAGAAACACTGCGTGTCTTCTTCCCATCTGTGCATAGCTGTATTCCGCTGCCTACTCTGATCTGTGTACAGTTTGGACTCTGTCTCCTCTCCCCCTTCTCTTATGCATGTATGGGCGTATATGAGACTGTCTGTGTGTGAGTGGCGGTAAAAATCGTTAGACAACCAAGATCATAACAGCTACCCATATGTACTTTTTTGGTGATCCTTTTGTCAGCAGCCTGCAGGGGCGCGGGAGGACCCTTTTCAATTTTTTCTTTCTCCTTCCTTTTCAATTTTTTCTTTCTCCCTAAGTTTTTCAAGAAATTTGTGGATGTAAAAAAAAAAAAAAAAAAAAGTAAAAGAATTTGTCGATAAGGAAAACAGCCATGAGTGTTAGATCAGCATTGAAAAAAAAAAAAAAAAACCTGTATATATTTTTTGGGGTAAGCAGTGTCAGTACGTGCACTTCCTGGGAGGCGCAAATGTCAGGGTCGTGATTGTGTCTTTTGCGGACAAAGAACATGGCATTGCGCCCACTTCTTCCGGCAATCCTCTCCTATACGTGTGTACCCCTCGTCTTTCATCCTGTCCGCTATCCAGTCATAACACTTCCCCCATGTCATGTGGTGAGCGCCTTCCGCATCAGACATGAGAGCATCGTCCTCACCACTGATTCGCGCCAGAAGCACTTGCTCCTCCAACGTCCATAGTGTGTTTTTCTTCGGTGCCACTATAGACTTCCCCCCCTTTTGCCGCTCACCAATACTGCCTGTCACCTCCGGTGTTGACGTTCGACCTCCACCACCGCTTGCCACCGTGCCATGGGACCTTTCTCCATCGTTCGGTGCTCCGTTCGCAGATCCGGCTGCAATTGTGGGCCCCTCCCCACCACATTCCCGATTTTCAACTAACGATTCTTGCATCGATGGTGTTTGGGCAGGAGTGCGGCCTTCTCCTTCAAGTGCTCTTCTTTCCCTGCCAAGGGCAATAGGCAAGTCCTTCGCCATCCAACGACCGACAATGAGCCATCCTCAATGTCTCGCCTCATGGGCTCAAGCCAACATGATGTTGCTCACCAATCCCTGTCGTTGGCCCACTTGCACCCCGTCCGAGATGATGAATTCTCATGCCTTCAAACGCGTTCATCGGCTACAGACAACCAGCCTGGAACGTTGTCGTTCCCTGCTGTTGGCGTGCGCTTGCCCATCGACGCCAAAAGAGGCAGCAAATCTTCCAGTCGGTGTTGCGATGGTTGCACCAGGAACTGATTGCAGAGAGTGATAACGAAGACCGCCTCTGTCGTGCTACTTGACCTGCTGATGCAATGGCACTTGGTACGTTCCCCGCCCACCGGCCAATGATGAGCACAACATCGGCATGACAAGAGAGGGTCGGGTCCAACACTCAGTCTCACGCGGCCTATGCTCGTTTCCGGTCGGAGTGGTTTGGTTCATGGAAAGGCCCGGGAAAAGCAGCAAAGATGGGGTGTGCCAAGGATTTTAGGGGAAAGTTGAGTGTGGGGACACAGACAGAACTTAAATCCCCGGTGTTGGTCATACTGTAGTAAGAAGGGATCCATCGCTGCGCGGATTGAAGAAAAAAAAAGGTGCGTGCGGGGCTCACGTCGATGGGAAATTTAATCCAAAAAGTAGCGTTGTACTTCCCAGCGAGCCGTTGCCCTACGTTTCGAATGAAAGGGGGAGGGTACACACGTAGTATCCCGTTTTCGGATGAGGTCCCGTCAGCGTTCACTACACTGCTCCGAATCCGACGTGGAGGGTCTTAATCGAGTGGCTCTCTCCTTGTGTTCGTCCTCGCCACGTGTGCGGTAATGGAAGCCTTTAGCTCTGTAACGCTCTATGCGGTGACAGTCGCTACACAGAGTGCTAGGCCAGTGAGGCGCTGCAACCGACCACGGGATGACGATCAACTCATTAAACGGCAACAACAATGAATAAGGCGGAAGCTGCGTATCGATGATGATGAATCCCGCACCGACGAATCCGGAGCACCGGGTCTCGGGTGGGAAGTAATAACGCCCGCCGACCTTGGTGACAACTTCTCGTATGTCCCACTCGCATACACGTGCCATTTCCTCGTTGTACGGGAAGGGGCGCGGCGGGGGCGTGGGAAGTGAGCGACCAGTCGGATTAGGGTTGTCAGTCCACATGGCAACAAGGACAAAGCATATGATTAATCATGCGTCATTTATTCGACACACTACTCAATCCAACCCCGCGCTTATCTGATCAATCAATCAACATCCCTCTCATGCTGACACTGGCTCTCAGGCACAGTCCACGTCATGCACATATCAAGTGAGAAGAGAGAAATCAGTGTAACCCATACATTATAGTACAAACGTAGTGGAAGGAAGGTGTGGGGGAGAAGAAGCGTAGATCAGAGGGGAGAAGAAAGCAGAAGATAATTACACAAGAAAGTCCGATGATTTTGGCGAGAAATTTTGGCTCAAATGCAAGATGAATGAAACTCATGCTCGAAGACATATACGTTGAGACAAAAGAGGCGCATTCGCCATAAAATTTCACCATCATGATGGCCCCAGGCCATACATCCACTCAACCTTTGATTTGAACCTCACACAGACACTGACGATCCCGGTCTTCACGTGCTAGTCCCAGCATCGTGATCGTTACCCCGCCGACTTAGTCTCTGCACAACCTTGCCCGGATACCACAGTTCATCGGGTTATCCAGCGCAGCGGACAAGACTACAGTCATCTTATCAGGACTTTTCGACTCGCACCTTCTCACATACCATCTAGGCTCTCACCACTGCTTCCCGAAAGTTGGCTGACGAGTTGAGAGAGAGATTTTCGGGAGCGCTTGCGAAATTTATAGTTGCGGAAAAAATGGGTAGATGCTAGGATGGATTATGACTGAGGTAGGAAGGGGTAGGGGAAGGTTTGGGAATAATCCCCCAACGAAAGTCATGTCGATCCTTCAGATCCCAAGTGTAGCCAATCATAATCGTCGTGTAACAGGAATTTCCTTCTTACACGACGCGTCTCTTTGGCTAGAGGGGAGGAGGAGGAAATCAACAGGGTATTCCGACGCAGGATTTAAAGCAAGAAGAAAAGGGCGCGAAGGATATCGGGACACGGAACCAAGATTCAAATAATCAAGAAAAAAAAAAAGCACACGAGGCAAAGCAGAGCTGGAAAAACGGTTACAGAGAGAGAAGGAGCGTGAGCGCGAGAGTGTTGAAGGCAGCGAGGGAAACGGAGAGAGGGGGGGGGGGAGAGGAACTCGCATGCATGGTGCGGACCCGAAAGCAAAAAGGGCACCGAAATAGTTATAACTTATTCAAAATCCTATGCTAATTCAAAATTGAAAAACACCAGCTCCGCGTGTAGAGTGAACGCGGGAAGAAGTCCTACGCCTATTCAGATTCACGCAAGAATTCCCAGAGTTTTCCGAGACGAAGCCGAGAACATTCATGAGCAAAAAGGACATGTCAAGTCCCGCTTATTCCGGAATTTCTAACCATCGAGCCAAATCCCCAGCGTGCTCGGTAGGGCGCGCGGAATTCCTATGTATTTCCCAAATTGCGAAAAGGTGGAATTCCAAAAACTAATCAAAATGACAAGGGACAGGCTTCTTTGATTACAAGTAATGTGCATCAATTCATGAAAAGACCGAAAGGGGCCTCTTCGCCCTGGTTGCAAAAGATCACAAAAAAAGGGGGGAGGGGAGGGGGGGGGGGGCGGTTGGAAGATAACGCAGGTTCGGAAGCTGGCGCGTCACATATTTGACGCTCAAGGTGTTCCAAAATTATGTGATCTCCTGATTGCATGTATGAAAACTAGTTTACATGGTGGAGGGGGAAGAAGGGGGCGAGGGGATGAATGACAGCGCCGTACCACTGGTCACCTTTCACAGGGTTTGTGAACGAGGGTCGGTCACCGGTCACTATTTTCTTGACCGACACTCGTTCACAGAGTTCACGTTGAGCGGGAAGGGTGTTTTTTATTTATTTTTTTAGTTGGGGGGCCGTGTTTTGTTTTTTATAAGGAGGTGGTTGACATCGGAGGGTAACTCCCAATAATTTTTTCGATTTTTTTTTTTCACGAATAACATCTGTTTTTAATGAAAAATGAAAAAAAAAAAAACAAGCAGCTAATTTTTTTTATTATTATTATTATTTTTTCCAGCCAAAATAAGGATTTTTGTTTGTTATTTTGTAGGTTATTTCGATTTTTTTTTTTTTTTCAATGTCATCACGCTGTGGGGCTTGAGGCGCCTGTAGCTGAGTGAGGCGAAAAAAAAAATAAAAAAAATTATTTCGTAGTCGGCCCATTCACCGTGAACGGTCGTTCACAAAAAAAGACCAAATAAACAGCCGGTTACGTTCAAGTGACCGGTGTCGGTCACGTTCACGGGTTCGACACTGATGAATGAGGAACCGGGCGTATCAGGATGAACAAGATCTTGTATAAGCACTAGATATGGCCAAAGTCCATGTTGACGCCAACTTCAAGCAGTGTCTTCGAGAATCTATTGGCTTTAGGATCTCTACCATTCAGCCCTGTGATGTGCAACTTGCTGCCTCTTTGATTGGCGGAGATCGTCCAAGTGACACCATCATGGTTTGCCGATCTTGCCTGCTTATGCTCAGTCACTGAAAGTTCGCTCGGTGGTAGTTGACGAGGAGAGGGTTGTGGAGTGGTCTAGGCCATTTAGTTGGGAGCGGAGGGAAGTAGTCGGGTTCTTCGTCACCGAGATCCACAAAGTTGACGATCCGGTGCGCTCGAGAGAATCGATGGTTGGGTCAGGAGAGGGAGAGGAGGTAGTTGAGATATACAGGGTAGGGATAGTGCGGAGGATATTATCGCGCAAGGACTCATAGTCCTCTACCAAGGGAAAGGTGCGGAGACAATGCAATACAACTCCATATGGTTGTATTGCCTCCAGGCGACACTGAAGAAAAGGATGTTGAGCGGGAAGGAGGGGGAGCGATGAGGGAAAACTTTGAATAAGAGCCGCACGACAAAGTGATGGCAGAAGAGTTGGTTGGCGAATATGAGGTAGGTTAGAGGGAACTCGATGTGGGGAAGAGGAGAAAAGGAAAGGTAATCAAGAGGGCGGCTGTAGATTGGATGAGGACGGAGTGTTCGTGAGGGGAGGAGGACGGGGACGAAGTGCCGAGGGGGTGGATGAGGAGGGAGATGGTAAGCGAGAGCGGCGGCGGGGGCGGGAGGATTTTGCGCCATCATGTCGATTGGCGGCGTCAGTGGGGACTTCGGGGTTCAGAGCAGATCCTCCTCATGCAGTAGGTGGCGCTCGGGCCGGGGGAACCTCCCGAGGCTCGGATGCTAATGCCTTCTCTTCTTTTTTCGATGTCGACCTGGCTTCCGTCTCTTCTTCCGCTGACAGACCCGCGATGGCTAGGCGACCTGGATCGTCGTCCGATGGCACCTCGTTGCGTGCCTGATGAGCGTTTCAGAACCTGTCCAGATCGGAATTATCCGGCGCAAGATCGTTCAGGTCCAAATAGCACCAAACCGTGGGGTCATGATCGCTCATGTATTGACAAGAATCCTTTATGCAGTTTGTCCAAATTAGTGTTGGCGTCAACGTTCTCTCCAAAGTGATGGGCTCGGCTTGGCTAGGATCGCTTGGATTGAAGGAGATGATGTTCGTCGGCAGATCATCAACGAGCTGGGATTGGAAAGTGAGCCTTAGTGAGGAGCTCGTAGGCGACAGTCGCTCCAACTCCTTCAACAATTTCTCCACAAAGAAGTCCAACTAAAGTGCTAGAGGTTTCCGTCTCCGTCGGCCACACATGCACTAGCAATAGCGATATCTCGTTATAGGTTTCCAACTCCCGATTGCTGTAGTATCAAGCCCAATGGCACCTCACCATTAGCATGCACACGCTGACTGACGTGAATTCAGTGCACTTGCGGATGTAAGAAGGGTGGAAGGGAGGGATCGTAGCGGGGCGAATCTCCGAGGTTAGAAGGGGATCGACCCAAGATGACTAGAGAGTTGGAAGATCTGAGGGGAGGGAGAAGGTTGAGAAGCGATTCATCTACGCAAAGGATAAGGACGAAGAGGGGGAAGGGGATGAGCTGGGGGATCAGTGCTACTATTCTGGAGAGAGAAAGTATCGATACACTCGGTCCCCACTACTTGTTGGCCTGGTCGGGCCAGGCGCTGCCGCTAATCAGCCACCAACGCCTGCCCCAACTCGTAGAGGCTGGTGACCACCGTGTTACGTCGTTGCGAGCTGATAGTGCACATATCGCCACTGAAGGCGATGATCACTGTTACGTCACTCTGATTAGGCTGTGAGAATCGCTCGAACGTCGAAGCTTCCACCAAGATGACCGCTGTTCTCAGGTCCGTTGAAATCGTTACTTCTACAGCTGCGTACCAGGCTCGGTGGCTGAACAATTGTGCAAACCGGAGGAGATTGGGACTGAGATGAGGATGCAAGACTTGGTGAAACAGCAATGAAGGTTGAGGCTGAAGAAGCTGTGGAGGAAGGGTCGGCTCGATGGCGAAACTCATGACGAAGATCGAAGAGAAGCAGTATCAGATGAAGGGGAGGAAGCAAGGTCCTCGTCTGGGTTGGAGAAAGAAGACTGAGGTGAGATAGGGTCCTCAGAGGGTGGGAGAGGGCGGAGGTAAGAGGTATGACGGACAATAGGAAAAGATTTATGGATGGCGCCGATCTCAAGAGCAATGCGCACAGTATTGGCTCCGTTAGGGCCGAGTTCCATTACTCGAAAGCAGATAGAAAACTTTGGAGCGAGTTCCCGGTCGCGTGCACATTTACGTACCTGCACTAAGCCCCCTAATTTATATTGGTGTTGTGGGTCTGCATTCCCATTCCAAGCCTCGTAACTACAGACCTGCCTACCGTGGGCTAGTTCAGTCATTTTCTGCCTTTTTTGGGCTACCCTAGGAATAACCTTTTCCATTAATTCTGCATACCGTTTAGCATTAGCCTTGGGGGCCAACTGCGTGTCCCTTCCCCCTGTTTCGGCAATTTTCGAGGCACCTCAATTGTCGACAAATGAGATACTATTTGTTCGAAGCTGAAAGAGGGTGAATCAGGTGGACTCATGAGGGGTCGCTCGATGGATCCCGATGATTTGATACTCTATCTCGGGGCAACGACACTTGTCATTGGCCGCTAAGTTCCTGCGAAGAGCGGTCTTAATAATGTGGTTCGCGTTCTCGGCCAACCCATTGGACAGAGAGACATGGGGAGTGGTGTGTCGAAGAGTAATGCCACAACGCATCAATAATTCCTCTACCTCGGTCTTGAATTCGAAACCATTGTCGGTTAGAATTTCTTATGTATCTAGATGGGTGTTGAGGAATCGGTCAATGTACATAGCTATTTCTGAGGCTTTACGTGTTTTGCAGGGGTAGACTTCGATGTATTTCGAGAAGTGGTCGATTAACACCAAGAGAATAGAATACTCACAACGATTGGGCCCAAGTGGCACGTCAATGTCTGTCGTGTCCATACTGACCCATTGGAAAGGGAGCTCGACTTCTGTTGGAACTATCGTATTTGGCCCACAGATAGAGGCATGATCGGCAGCACAGACTAGAACGTTGGCAACCACGTGCCTAACTTCGTCACGAATATTAGATCAGAACCTCCTTCGCCACGTGGTCCAGGAACACGGTCGTGCAGTAACCGAGAGGTCACGAGATTATCAATGGATCAACGGTCATCTGGAAAAGCGTAAAACAAACGGATCGAGATTATGGTTGACAGTTCCCCATCCTTTTCAGCGATATGACTGGACCAAATCCGCCCACGAGGAGCAGGCCGCTCACTTTTCTATACGTGTCGACGAAGCGGAAATACAAAACGACCTTCCAAGGACCCCGCGAAAGCTTTTAGGGTTCCGGAAAACTTCCGCGGCAAAGTTTTTCCTTTCCAGAAACCTGTAAGGTCCAAGTCGTAGCCTCGTTTGGACTCCATTTTTAACCCTGGCCCTGACTAGACTGCAGAAAGAGAGTTTAGAATGAATTTTTCAACCCTGACCGCACCCTATTTTGAAGTCGGCTGCCGCGTTCGGGTTTTCATGTATCTGTTCTACCTTACCTTCTCCTTCTCTTCCTCTTCTTCTTCTTCTTCTTCTTCTTCTTCTTCTTCTTCTTCTTCTTCTTCTTCTTCTTCTTCTTCTTCTTCTTCTTCTTCTTCTCCTCCTCCTCCAGGTGTGATATGTTGCGTAAAGTGGTTATTGTCGTGTATTCTTTCGCTGCATGTTGTTATCTTTGACAACTACTACTACTCTCTCCCCATGAAGCCCTGGGGGATAAAAATAAAAAGGGAAAACTACACGGGAGTCACAAAAATGAGTTATAATTGCACTATGGGCCAAGATACAGTTTCGAATTGGAATTGCAGTTCGGGCAATGTATACAAGCCAGCTTTCTGGCCATGTAGGCGATTGAAGTGCAATTGCAAACTGTAACTTGCCCCATACTGCAATTATAACTCGTTTTTGTGACTCTACTGAAGTTACAGAGAAAAGAGAAGAACGAAGCCCTGGGATATTCAAGGCCACTGCGGACCAGAGAAAGCTTCCCTGATCCACTGGCGGCATTGATTGCTTTTCTTTTTAATGTTTTTGATGGCGTTTTTTTTTGTTTTTTTTTTTGGTGGCGTTGGTTGCTTTCAAGGGAAGTCCCCTATTTTCCTTTCCAAGCATTAATCTGGCTGTGATAGCAGCTAGGTTCGTGCTCTCCTAAGGTCATTCCCCCGTATTGAACACACGGTCATTACCGCTGTATCTACACTGAAGTTGTCCCAAATGCAGCTACAATGACCATGCATTCTATTTGGGGCCTCGTCCCACTACGTCCGATTTACGCTTGTGCTCCACTGTTTTCGACCACGTGCGGCCGTCTGTGACATGCATGAGTCGTTGATCATTTCGTGTATCCATTGTTAGTGTGGATTGTCTTTGTTTTCGTGGATGCAGCTTCCTGTCGGCCAGTAGAGCTTTTTTCTTAATCATTTGTTGGCCATTTACTTGGCCACTTTGCGTTGGCGCGAAGCTTCAATACTACGGTTTTTTTAGGAGGGGACTTGTTTTTGAAGCTTCGCGCCTTGCTATTTTTTTTTCGCAGAAATTGAGAATATTGAGATTTCCGTGGAAGACTGCGAACAGGCCGGCGGGAAGGTCGCATGCAGATGTACCGGGTTGGTGGACGTGTTGAAGCATGGCGTTGGCCTTGTTTTCTTTGCATTTCTGAAAATAAAAAAAGGATTCTTTATATGTTTTTTTTTAAAGAACCGACTGCCACACACCGATTTACTCGATGCTAGTGGGTCCCGGCTCTTGGGGAAGATAGTAGCCGTGAACAACGTTTTTTTTTTTTTTTTTTTCCCCTTTAAAAAAGACTAACCTTATTGCATCCACATCTGATAAAAGGTTAACCGAGCCCCCATTTTTCGGCTCAATTTGTAAGAAAACCATAAGTCCATTTTAAACAAACTTCATTCCGATGTATAGAGTCCACTTCTTACTAACATATTATAAAAACAAAACAAAAAAACAAAAACCGTCATCAAATTTTCACAATTTTCACCACTCTTCACAACACAAATTCGAATACTCCAAATGACATCAAATTTGACACACAGAAAGCTTGTCCAAATTAATAAAAAAAAAGGCAAAAAAAAAATTTCAAAAAAAGCATAAACCCCCCCTAAATTCAGGATCATTCAGGATCATTCATGGTTACCTAGGGCCGAAAAGTGGGGGTCCCCGTTAACCGCCTGTGAGAAAAGGTTAACTGAGCCCCCATTTTTCGCCTCAATTTGTAAGAAAACCATAAGGCCATTTTAAAGTTTAAACAAACTTCATACCGATGTATAGAGTCCACTTTTTACTAACATATTATAAAAACAAAAGCACATGTGGGCGCGCTATTGAGTTTTTGTTAAAAGGAGACATGCCATGTATACCTATTGTAATGCATTCTTACTAATCTGAACTGCATCTTTTGGAAGTAACTTGGCCATTGCTTGCCAAATATATTTTATATTGTTTAAAATATACGCTATCCCTGTGAGGTTGTGGGTTCAAATCCGCAGACTTGCGCATGGACACCGGCAGGGCATTAGATTGACGCAGGGCTGGACACACAACCCCTTGGGATGACGCAGGTTAGCTATTACAGACACTGCTTGCGCACCACCCAAGGGGTAGCTCACTGTTGTTGTATGTCGGGACTGGGCGTTGGTAGGATATCCTGATGTTCTTGGTCTATGGGTGGTCACACGACTGTTGGGTGGTTTGTACAGTCTGGTTTACTCGAGCTCAGCAGAGCACAACTTCAGACTACTTCACGGTATATGTCAACAGGTTAGGTCACTTGCACTATTCACATGAGGTGCTGTGTTCGATACCAGAGTATGACTTAGGGCTGGTCATCCTCCTAGTACGTAGTCAAAGATTGAGGCTGGCATAGCAATTCCTTAGTACGGGATGTCGGGGGTGTATACTGCACTTTATCGCGGGGCCGGAACGGGCTCCAGGGATATACGAGGGAACGGAGGATTGTCTAGCTCTCACAGTTTATCATACAACACAGGGTTCTCCAGGGTCAATAGATACACCCCATGATCCACGACTTAGGGTTGGTTATCCTCCTACTAGGTAGCTTAAAGCTTGAGGCTGGCATAGCAGTTCCTTAGTACGGGATGTCAGGGGTGTCAGGAGATACTGCACCTTACCGCGGGGCCGGAACAGGCTCCAGGGATATACGAGGGAACAGAGGATCCCCAGGACCCCAGCTCTCTCTATCAACGATTCTCCAGGGTCCATACACGTAGTCCATGGTACAGTCCATGATTCACGACTTAGGGTTGGCTATCCTCCTAGTACGTAGCTTAGGGCTTGAGACTGGCATAGCAGTTCCTTAGTACGGGATGTCGGTGGTGTAGGAGATATTGCACCTTACCGCGGGGCCAGAACGGGCTCCAGAGATATACGATGGAACAGAGGATCCCCAGCTCTCTACCATCACTATCAACGATGCTCCAGGGTCAATACACACAGTCCATGATTCACGACTTAGGGTTGGCTATCCTCCCAGTACGTAGCTTAAAGCTTGAGGCTGGCATAGCAGTTCCTTAGTACAGGATGTCGGGGGTGTCAGGAGATACTGCACCTTACCGTGGGGCCGGAACGGGCTCCAGGGATATACGATGGAACAGAGGATTCCCACCTCTCTACCATCAATACAATAGAACAGTGCAATACACACATGACCCAGGGTTGGCAGGGTTGGCTATCCCCCTAGTACGTAGCATAGGGTTGAGGCTGGCATAGCAGTTCCTTAGTACGGGATGTCGGGGGTGTCAGGAAATATTGCACCTTACGGGCTCCAGGGATATACGAGGGAACGGAGGATCCCCAGCTCTCTGTCATCAAAAACACAATAGTAGTAATACAAAGTAACACTGTGCACCCTCATGAAGACCTGTAGTAGCATGTTCATACCTAGCTCCCGAAGGGCATCTGCTTCAACCAGGGCTGAGCAGGAGGGTAGGTCTCTCTGCCTAGCCCGGGTGCCTGCAACCGTTGTCTGGTCAGGTCAACCTGCCAATATGGCAATGGGTGATGGTCCGGGGTGGTTGGGGTTTTCCGTGGAATTCAGCTGGGGTGGGGGTGCGCCAGGGCAAAAATGATAAGAGGAAGGGTGGGTGGGGTTTTCCGTGGAATTCAGCTGGACAACAAAGTGACCGAGTGCTGTGGGTAACTATCATTGGTCTAGTATCCCACCTATACAACAACCTGAGCTTTATATAAAAAAAAAAAAAAAAAAAAAAATAGACGCTACCCTGCCACTCGATTTTTTATTTTTATTTTTTTGTATTGGAGCATTATTGTCCAACATGCATAGTTCCCAGAATCTGGTTCTCACCCCGACCATGTGCATCGTCGTGTTGTCCGTTTTGCCGTTCCGTGACAGGTTCCGTTGGTGGCCGGTTGACGAACGACAGGTCATGTCCACCTCAGCAMCCTGGCTATGGCAATTGGATGCATGCCAATTGGATAAGGTTCCCCCAACGTGGCTATGGTAATTCCTACGTCGATCATCTGATGGCTGCAATTTACCGAGATGCCGACTCAATTTACTGAGATGTCGACTGCTGCCGTGGCGGTCACTGTAACAGTTCCTGTAGCGTCATCATCGACTCAGGGTCGGTTAGCCGTAATATTCAGAAGTCATGCAAAAAGATTCGACCAGAAAGGATAAGGGTAGGGATAATTGATAATATTCCCTTCTCCCAGCCGGGATCAGCGGCGTCGAATAAGCGCTTTCGCAGGGAACTGAGGAAAGGAGGCTCAACTCGGATCTGCTGCCGACTGTCACCAGTCAAACGTTCACGGACTGGTTTATCTAAATGGCGTGCCCATCCCCCTCCTCCTCCTCCTCCTCCTCCTCCTCCTCACGATTCTTCTCCTCCATAGCTGTGATGATCCTTCTAGCAATGCTGGCTGCACTGATTCTATGTGCGGCAGTTGGGGGAGCTTCCGCGGGTCCTGGCTCCCAGGATTACCAGTTCCGGGACTCGTCCCAGTCCCACAGCCTGTGCGTACGATCTGCAGGGCTGGCAGGACGAAAGGTAATGTCATTCGACGCGCGCAGGGAGGAGGAGAGGGAGGAGGAGGAGGAGAGAGAGACGGAGGAGGAGAGGGAGAAGGAGGACGAGAAGGATGATGAATCAGATGATGAGGAGGAGGAGGGGAAGGAGAAGGGGGAAACGAAGAGGGAGGTGTTCGAGTCCGGTATTGACATTTTTCCGGAAGCCAAGGATGATAACCAGTCTGAGGGGAGGAGGACGGGTAGGAGGATAGAACAAGAAGAAGCAGCCGCTCAATACCCATGGCTTCAATTCCACAAATCGCTGCTCACTCTATATGGCAATATATTACCTGATAATACTTCGTATTATTACAGACGTTATATTCACGCTCTCATCCTCTCTAAGGATGGAAACACCATCTACTTCGCTCATGACAGGTTCAACAAAGATAGCCAGATCGCGAAAGCCATCCGATTGACTAATTCATCGTCTTCCCCGCCATCTCAATCTCCAGCATCACCTCAGAGGCAGTTGTACAACTTGTACAATGTGTCCAATATCCTCAACCAGGCCATCAATATCACAGGCAGCGGCGTATCCAATCGTGTCGCAGGCTTGGAGATCTTGGAAGATAATGTTACGCTACTCGTTGGATATCACCAGACAAAGGACGTCCGCCAACTATGGGTGGAGAATGGGACAGAGGAGGTGTTCATTACTGATACAGCAGCAGCTCAATTCGGCATGGGCAGGCATCCAAAGGAGCTGTGGCTATTTATGAGTTCACTTAATCAGATTCAGAGGATGCCTGTTGAACAAGGGGCTCCCATCGAGTCGATTATCACGCTAGCTGGGGCTACTGTGGACGGATATATCGATGGTATCGGAGCCGCTACTCGATTTGGAGCGCACAGCCCAAGGGTTGCCCCCCGATGCATCTCATCGGATGGCTCCTTCCTCTACGTTGGCGACCGGAGCAATTTTGTCGTGAGGCGAGTGAACGCCTACACAGGACAGACGCAAACTGTCAGTTTTGCTAACGGAACACCTGTTGCGATGCCCTTCGGTCCGTTAGCCGTCGTTTTAACTTCGGATAATTGCAACCTTTTCGCAACGGGATGGACAAACTACGGCAGGCCCACGGGACAGCCGTCAATGGTCCGATGGGTGGCCCTCGACGCGCCACATGGCAATGTCTCCTGGACGAAAGACGTTATCTTCTTCAATCACACCCCTCCATCCATCCTCGACAACGAGGAATGGACAGGGGTTAAC
The DNA here is from genome assembly GCA_003427395.1 of Chara braunii. Lineage (NCBI taxonomy): Eukaryota > Viridiplantae > Streptophyta > Charophyceae > Charales > Characeae > Chara > Chara braunii. The sequence goes on along the minus strand of BFEA01000389.1, from coordinate 1,523,655 downwards.
GAGCCAGCCCGTCTGTTGCTCAGTCACAAGGACGCAGATTTGTACGTGGGAACAAGTAATGGGGAGATATTCCACTTTGCGGTTAACCGCAGCGCTCTGCACAAATGCGGGCCCAATGATCCTGCTAACCCTCCAGGGTTCGGTCCCCTTCCACGGTACATTCGCCCAACACCTCCCTCCTCGTCCTCTTCAGCACCACCACCTCCCTCCTCGTCCTTCCCTCCAGACCCACCACCTCCCTCCTCGTCCTTTCCTTCAGTACCACCACCTCCCTCCTCGTCCTTCCCTGCAGTACCACCACCTCCCTCCTCGTCCTCCCTCTCCTCCTCCTCCTCATCCGATCGAATGTCCATTCTCACGTTGATTGTCGTTTTGTGCGTCATAGCGGTCGCTCTCCTAGGGGTTTGCACGACTCTCTTCCTGTGGTGGACTAGAAGACTCTGCTTTCACTGGGAGAGGGACAGCGGCGGTGCAAATGCTGCCTCTGCAGCTCATCAGTCCAAGACGCAGCAGCGATGGCTACGTTCATGCATATTCTCTGGCCATCAAAATAGTACCCTCTCTGCGAAAGATAAAGCGAGCAGCGTTAATTCCAAAACCACCAGCTCCTTGACGATGACGACATCTCTCTCGCTCCTCCATAGCGATAGATTAGAGTTAGCGGTCATCTCGCAGAAGCTTGGCCATCTGGATGCCCCTCGGCGAGTCCCCTTCGTGGATCTCCGGGAGGCGACGGATGGCTTTAGTGATGCGCACAAGGTGGTGGGAGCAAGGGGCGGATTTGGCGACCTTTACCGGGCCACCTTGAGGGTAGGAGGTGAAACGGGGGAGATGGCTGACGTGGCGCTGAAGGTGATGAGGGGTGCCCTTGACGAACCGAAAAGCAAGCAGTTCCTCTCTGAAGTGACCACACTCAGCTGCGCTCGCCACGTCCATCTCTGCAAGCTTCTCGGCTACTGCGTGGAGGGCAACATGGTCATCCTTGTCTATCCCTTCATCTCGGGCGGCAGTTTGTATGACCGTCTTCACCCTTTTCCTCGGCCCGCTGCCCAGGGCCCCCTGCCTTGTGCTCCCTTCGGTTGGAGATCGCGACTGTCAGTTGCGCTCCATATCGGGACTGCATTAAGGTACCTCCACGAGGAGCTAGACCCCCCCCTCTTGCATCGGGACGTCAAGAGCAGCAATGTCCTCGTCGAGGGCTCTGGACAGCAGGTCAAGGCCTATCTGACCGACTTCGGCCTCGCTAGGCTTGGCAACCCCAGCGCAGGCTTGGAAAAGGCTCGGGAGACTGTGCAGACATCATTCCGAGCAGGCACGGTTGGGTACATGGCTCCTGAGTATGCCATTGAGCTGAAACTCACCGCCAAAAATGACGTGTATGGCTTCGGTGTGATTCTGCTGGAGATGGTTACTGGGAGGAGTGCCGTCTTCTGGCCGACTAGTTTCGATCAGCCCGAGACGGATGATCTATTTATGTATGATGTGACCCTCAGTGACAGCGAGACCGATTGCGGTCATGACGGTCACCCCATTATGCTCGTGAGTTGGGCCCGGAAGAAGTTCAAGAAAGTGCCACACTGGGACTATCAGCTGCTTAGCAAGATGGTGGACCCACAGCTTGTTCGGTCCTTCCAAGTCCGCGGAGGGAGCGAGTGGGAGAGGGAGACGCTGTGTGCGATTGCCAGGTTGGGCCAAGAGTGCACTTATCGCGATCCAAGTAAGAGGCCAATGATGGGTGTCGTTGTGGAGAGGACCAAGGCAATCGTACAAGAGGAGGGAACACCATAAGGGAAAGGGTGAAGGCACTGAAGGGAAGGAGGGGTGTTGTTGCCGAACGAGTAGAGAACAGTGAACAGTTACNTTGTTCGGTCCTTCCAAGTCCGCGGAGGGAGCGAGTGGGAGAGGGAGACGCTGTGTGCGATTGCCAGGTTGGGCCAAGAGTGCACTTATCGCGATGCAAGTAAGAGGCCAATTATGGGTGTCGTTGTGGAGAGGATCAAGGCAATCGTACAAGAGGAGGGAAGACCATAAGGGAAAGGGTGAAGGCACTGAAGGGAAGGAGGGGTGTTGTTGCCGAGCGAGTAGAGAACAGTGAACAGCTACACCAAGCCTTGGGGTGTTGCGGCTGAGCGACACGACACGTTTCTGCGTCGCCAACTTTTGGCTGATCAACATTCTTCTTCCTGATTCCCATGTATATATCAGCAGGTTGTGAGGGCCCGGGGGGGACCTACTAACTTACTTAGTTCAGGCAGATTCGGCAGAATATGGCCAGCGATGGAAGCCCAGTGCTTCCTCCTCTTTCTCCTTCTTCTTCTTCTGCTCTCCCTCCTTGTTTATCCTTCCTCGTTGTGTACTGTCCTTCTCCTGACAGTGTGTTATGCCCATCTGCTCCCCCTCCTGCTTTCCTCCCCCTCCCCCTCTTCCTCCTCCCCTCCTTCACCTCTCTTCTTCTTCTTCTTCTTCTTCTTCTTCTTCTTCTTCTTCTGCTTCTGCCTTGTCGTCTTCCTCTTCTTCTTGGGCTTCTTCTTCTTCTTCTTCTCCTCCTCCCTCGTTTCCCTCTCTCTTCCTTTTCCTGCCTTGTCGTCTTCCTCTTCGTTAGCAGAGCACCGGGAGCGGTGAGTGCCAGGTTGCCAGCAGCGTCTCTCTTTCCTCCTCCTCCTCTTCCCTTCTACATGACATTGTTCCTTTTCTCTGTGCCTGCTCGTTTACTTGCTGCCGTCTTCACCCGAATAGAACGCCCGGTCACTGTAGCCGTATTTGCTGCACGTTTCAGTCCAGATACAGCTATAATACCCGGGTGTTCTATTCGGGTGGAGACTGTATTCTGCTAGATGAGGTAGCAGTTTTGAGTGGCGGCTTTTGACTCTAAAGGTGGTCTGAACACATACACTGTCTCTCTGCAGCCCCTCCAACGACAGCTGCACTTCTTTTTTTCCTGTTTTTTTTTTGGGCATAAACCGTAGCTAGTTAATAGCCACCCCGATAGAACTGATATTAAGTGAACTGCAGTTACTGCACTGCCTGTAGTAGGGGTAATTGCGGCCAATGGAACCGATACCAGTGATAAGTTGACTGCAGTAACTGTGATGGCTGTAGTTGGCGCCAATGGAACTGATAAGTTAACTGCAGTAACTGTTAATGTGGTGGCCGTAGTTAGCAGCTACTAGCCGCCGATGGAGCTGGTAAGCTAACTGCATTTACTGCACTGGCGGCAATTAGCTACACTGGGGTGACTGCAGTTACTGCAATGGCTGCCAGTGGGTGGAGGGTTAGTTAATAGCCGCCGCCGGAGTTCTATAAATAGATCTCGAGAATGTTCTGCAGTCAGTCCTCCGAGGAAGACAGTCACTTACATTGTACTCACCTTAAGTTAGGACTTGCAACTTTGCGAGATGTATTAAGCTGCAATTACGGCGGGCCTTGCGTCACACAGGCTGGGTGTATCTGGCCACACAATCCAGTCCAGAGCTGAGTAGAAAACATCCTAGAGCGAGTATGCTCTTATATGGTAGAAGAGCTATAGATTGTCTAGTATGCGGCTTTGGAGTGTGATAGATAATTTCCTCTTGGGTATTGATGAATCATACCATTTTTAGAACCAAGTCTTAGAACATTGACTTTTTTTCCTTTTCTTTTTGTGTGTGCCTCATAGATGCTACCCTATGTGTACCCCTCGGCTGCGTCCGAGCCCACGCAGCCGAGTTTGCGCACGGCCACGCCAGGCCCGGGCAGGGGCGCGCACGGGAAAACGGCGCACGCGCACTGCCTGCGCACGTCGGCTGCTACGCCATAAAGCCCAAAAAAAAAAAAAAAAGTTAAATTTTGGGGAGGGGGTGATATACGCTACTTTGGGGGCCTAGGAAAAATGTAACACCCCCCAAATCGCGAATTTCAAGTTGTTGGGCGGGTCTATGTGATGCGCACCCCCGTTTTGGAAAAAAAAAAAATTTGGTGGGGGGCTGCGGGGGGGTGTGGGGGGAGTCAAAAATATGGTGTTGGGGGGTTGGGGATTGGGGGTTGGGGGGTTGGGGGGTTGGGGGTTGGGGGTTGGGGCCGCGCGGCACACACACACACAATCAATCAATCAATCAATCAATCAAACCAACCAAGATTCTATTGAGTCGATATGATCTTGATTGGTTTGATTGATAGATTGATTCATTGATTGATCGATTCTCTCTCTCTCTGTGTCTCTCTCTGTGTCTCTCTCTCTCTCTCTCTCTCTCACACACACACACACACACACACCCACACACACACACACACACACACACACACACACACACACACAGACAATCAATCAATCAGTCAAATCGATCAATCAATCAATCAGTCAAAATCGAGATTGGACTATATTGTGGTTGTTTCAACACTTCTGTTAGTCTCGCGCCACGGTTTAATAAATATTGAGTGGC
>BFEA01000389.1:1478721-1492243 GCA_003427395.1 Chara braunii | reverse complement strand
AATTGAACTCCAGATCCCGCAGGTTACCAGTTCTTGGACATTTGCTTGGACAACTAGCGGATTGCTCGGGGTACACACTACAAGTCGGAGTTAACTCTCATTTAGATGGACAACATGAATGCACACCATCAGCGCCGTGATACAATACGAATGCTGGCTTGTCATTTGCATGGACAAATCAATAACATAGATTCCTAACATTCACTCTTGACATAGCAAACATCGATCCCCTCCTTGACATGAGCATGTATAGGACTGTAAGACATTGGCATGAACATCAGAGATCGAAACACTTGCAAGGTCATCGGCGTGTCATTTCTTTGCATGGACAAGATACATAACATCCATTCAGAACATTTACTCTTGTCACCGCAACGTCGAGATGGAAACACTAGCAACTTGCATAGTCTTTTCCTAACACTGCACCTTCGTAACTGGAAACAGCGCACGCAGAGTTGCGAGAAATGTTCAAACCACTGAACCGCACATTGCAAAGTATACAGGGGCTGTTTCCGGAAAAACGTTCGAAGCAAAAAACAAGTAGTAGATAAAGGTGTGAGAGGCGTTGCAATAGGTGCGAGAGGCAACGTGTATGAGGTAGTAGATAGAGGTGCGAGAGGCAATAGTTGCAATAGGTGCGAGAGGCAACGTGTGATTGTCTGCATATCCACCATTTCAAGGTGCACATACACATCATGTTCCACAAGATTGTATTTTAACATGTTTTCCTTAAATACAAGGTCATAGAAGTACACGACACGACATCGCAAGACGACGTAACATCGCGACACTTTCTCTTCCACGTCACGCCACAATGACAAAAAAACTCTTACCTGACCTGCTCTCACCAAGTCTGACCGCCCATCTACATCAGGGCGAGACATGACCGCCTTGAACTTGGATCCCTGAAGCACCATCTTGTTGCGTGACACAAGCACAACCGCATCCATAAGTTTCCTACTTTTGCTTGAAGAAGCCACACATAGCACTCTGGCGAATGGACATCCGTCATCCGTCAACCGCACACAACAGTACGATAGAGCTTGTGAAGAAGTCCCTGGGCAACGGGGTGGGTAGTGTTCCAAGAATGAACAATGACGAGCGCAGTCCACCAACTCTTGCTTCTGCTAACTTCCCAAACTTCGTGGCGAAGATGTGATGTACTCGCAGCCGAGGCGACGTCTGAAGCTGGTACGGTAGAGGATCGGTTTACCCTTATCGCCCAGGGTCTTTCGCTGGAGGACACCATCAGGCAGTGCAATGAGGCTCCCGAACTCTAACATGTTGGCAAACTTGTAATGGCTTGCCCAAGGGCAGGCACGCTCCATCGCCTTCCAATCATTATCGTTCCCTTCGTCGAGATGTCGCTTCATGTATGGTTTGACGGGCATCCATGGGTCCTCGTCGAAGTCCTCCTTAGCTGCTTCGTCGATCCACGTTTGACCGTTATGATGCCGCACCGATGTCGCACAAGGTGAAAACGGTTTTGCCAAGCGCATGTGTTTCTCAGGATTCAAGCGCATGTGCGTCTCGGGACTCATGCTGACGCTTGTCGAAGGTCTCGACGACATTACGCTCCCTACACATCACGGACACACAAACGACACAAACGGACGTGTAGACCGTCGTAAATAAAGTTGTCCAATGATAAGTCCTCTGGTGCGGCCAACACTCAACCGTCACGCCCGCACTACATATCGACAAGCTCGTCACTTAATCAAAGTGCGAGTGAACTCTCACTTACGTGCGAGCTAACCCTCACTTAAGCAAAGTGCGAGTGTACTCTCACTTAAGTCTAACCACACGTCCAAATCTAGTGACATTCGGGGTTCCCCGTGGACGAGGTCATGTACCGAAGCCATACAAAGCATTCATTGATGATCCGTACACGTGGATCTGCGGTTCGTCGACTGATGCACTCTCCGAAAAGACGGACATGTATTTCATCCTGACAAACACTCCCGGTCGTGCTAAGGAATTCCCTATACAGTCCCGTATATCGGACACTTTCTCCTCGACCTCATGATGCAACGAAAAGTTTTGGACCGGCCCTGCTATAACCAAATCTAGCCACCCATCTACACGTTCAGGCCCGCGCGTCGACATGAATTTGGACCCCTCAGTTACCACCTCATTGCGTGATACAAGCACAACTGCATCGACGAGTTTCCTGCTCTTGTTCGACGCAGCGACACATAGAACTCTGGCGAAATCAGACTCGGACACCTTCAATCGCACACAACAGTATGACACAACTTGTGGAGAATTCCCGGGGCACCGGAGCGGGTACTGGTCCAGGAACGAGCAGTGACGAGCGCAGTCCACCAACTCTTGTTTCCGCGAGCCTCCCCAAGTTCGTGGCGACGACCTGACGTAGTGGCACTCGAGGTGGCTGAAATGGTGGCTAATGCAGCCCAGTGCTCTGCGCATATGGTTCAGGAACTTGTGTCCGAGGACAGCGTCAGACAGCGGGATGAGGTTCCCGAACTCCAACATGTTGGCGAATTTGTACTGGCTTGCCCAAGGGCAGCAACTCTCCATCGTGGCCCGATTCCCATCGCACCAATCGTTAATATGCCCGTCCATGCATGGGACGACGGTCATCCAGGGGTCCTCGTCGAAGTCCTCTGAGGTCGCTCCGTGGATCGTAGTCACACCGTTGAAATGCCACACTGATCTCGCGCAAAGAGGAAACGGTTCAGCCAAGCGAATGTGCGTTTCGGGACTCATGGTTTGTGGAGTCGAAAAGATCGACTCAAAGATTCGTGGTGTCGAGAAGGTCGTCTCCATTACGCACCCTACACACCACGCGCACATACCAAACGATACACACACGGGCACGGCAACGTGTATGAACATAGTTGGCGAACGGGAACTGTCGTGGCCACGCCCACACGCAGTCGTCAAGACATTCACTTAAGCGGATTGCTCGGGGTTCAGAGCACAAGTGTGAGTGAACTCGCAGTTGAATGGAGAGCCAAGTGGTCACACCACTGAAGTGGAATGCTCGTGGTGCACACAGCAAGCGCGAGTGAACTCGCACTTAGATGGAGAGATAGGTGCGCACACCATGAGCTCATGTGTGTAATGTATAAGGAAATCGGCGTGTAACATCCGTTCGGAACTTTAACTTCTACCGATGACAACAGGCCGGTGTGTACATGCGTTCAATCAAAGTTCGAAGAGGCGACCCGAACATAAGACACTGCGGCGCATCGACTGGAGCATCTTCCGCGACATAGAAATATATTTCATGCGAACGAAACCGGTCCTTCCGGCCAGAGACCTCCCGATAGCATCCCGTATAGAGGACGCTTGAGCTTCAACCTCACGCCAAGCGTCCACATCGTCCACCTTACCCCCGATTACCAAATCCCATGTCCCTTCGTATTCTATTGTGACCAAACCGATAATGTCTCTCCCGAGGTGCAACTCATTCCTGGACACGTAGACCACAGCGTCAGTCAAGGTCCTACTCCGATTCGAACACGCGACGCAAAGGACCCTAAATAAGAATAACTTTCCGAGACGCAATCTAACGCAGCAGTAGGAAACTGCTCGAGGCGACATCCCCGGAGAGCGCAACGGGTACTGGTCGAGGAACTCGGAATGTCGTGCACAGGCAAGCAACTCGTGTTTCAGCGAGCGGGACCATGTGCGTGGCGAAGCAGTCACGACACTGCAGGCCAACACATTTTGATGACGAGGAATATTCAGCTTTGCACTCAAGCAACGACACCGAACTGAACCCAGCACAGCTCTAGGCATGGGAATGAAACTCCAAAACTCGCACATGTTAGCGAACTTGTAGTCGTCCGCCCACGGACACTCCCTTAGCATTATGTCCCATTCAAGCTCTTTCCACGAGTCCAGGGGAGCATCAGTGAACAGGGGGACCTTCATCCAAGGATCACACTCCATCTCGTCTCTTGTCGCACCGTCAATAACAGTGGATTTCCACTGCCGGAGACGCGCAGCGCGCATGGGGGAAAAGGGTATGTCATACGCTCACGCCAATCACCCAGGATAATCAATTCCGACATGGCCATCGCGACCGGCAAATGCCCTGCAGGCCACAACAAAAAAAAAATTAAGCAAATGCTTTCACCGAGCTCACAGGGAAAGAAAATAAGCCCCCCAAGGACGTCCGTCAAAACTCCGATGACAGGCGTCTTGTTGAACATGACCACCACAGCACGGCCGCACTGCACCCAGCCGGGCGAGGGGCACATCAACGGGCATGGCAGGAGAGAGAGAGACAGAGACAGAGAGAGAGAGAGAGAGAGACTCTAGTTGAGCAGCATTCGACAGAGAACCGTAAGGAAGTGTCAAACAACATTACATGTATGCCAGGCCGAGCACCCACGGGCATGTATACAAGCATTGGAAGTGACCACGAGCCCTCTGCATCAGTTTAAATGACCACCTTCAAGAAGTGCCAAACAGTCGGCGGTCTCAGGTCTCTAGTGCTAAAAGCATTCTTAGGGGACCTTGCGGCAGAACAACTTGGCGTCGCACTAGATGCTCACCAAACAGTTTTGGATGTCGATCGTATGGACACATCATATGATGCTTACCAGTAAGCAGCGGCTGATTGCAGGACCTTCTATCCGGTGTGAATCTTTGAGAGCAGATTTGACGCAATCCACCGTTAGATCCATTCCGGCGAGGGGGACCTGCCATTCTGCCGTTGTTTATTGTACTCATCACGTGGGAATCGACGACTTGAGGAACCGACAATGAACATTTTTAGGGGACTTTGCGACCGTGGTTGGAACTTATTGGCGTAGCACTAGATGCTCACCAAGCAGTTTTGGATGTCGGTTATATCAACACATCATATGATGCCTTACAAGCAAACTGTGGTCGGATCCCGATCCCCATCCCCGGTGTGGATCTATGAGAGCAGATTTGATGCAATCCACCGTTAGATCCACATCGGAGAGGCGGACAGGTCATCCTGCCGCTGTTCAGTGTAGTCATCATGCGGGAGTCGACATCGCAAGAACCCGACGATGTTCCAATTGGGACGTGCTCTTGTTTCGTGATGTGTAGGTGCTTACCGGCGGTTCGTTTGTGGAAGTCGGGAGAAAAGGAGAGAGGGAAACATATGCAAGTTGCCTGTTGTTTCGTAAAGGTCAAGTTGAAGCAAAGTGCGATGCGTTAATTCAAAGTGCGAATGAACTCGCACTTAGATGGAGGGTGCAGTTGAAGAAAAGGATAGAGGGAAACAGTTGCAGGGTGCTCGTCGTGGACACCAGAAGTGAGAATGAACTTGCACTTAGATGGAGAAGCAGGTGCGCACACCATCAGCGCGATGATTTAATATGGACGTTGGCTTGTCATTTGCATATTACCCGGTGAAAATGTCATCGAATCTTTGTGTGGAGAAGATACATATCCATTCCTATAAGTAACTCTTGTCATCGCCTTCAAGTTGCCTACAGTCTTCCCCCGAATACAACATATGGTCATTAACGTTGAATCTGGTCTATCTTTTCAGTCTAAATTCAGCTATAATGACCGTACGTTGTATTCGGGGGAAGACTGTAGTATTTTTCTAAAAGGTGAAGTTGCACACCACAAGGAGAGTTTCCAGAAATCATTCAATGAAAAAAAAATCATTCAATGGCAAATTGCAAAGTACACAGAGGCGTTTTCAAAAACAAATCAATACAAAATTGCCAAGTACACGAAAGCTTTCCAAAATTCACAAAGTACATGGAGCCTTTCCAAAAATCATTGAAGGACACGTTTTAAGGCACATGTAGGCATTCCAAAAATCATTCCAGCCCACGTCGTATAGTCTACATGACATGCTCTTATCTACAGAAGACGCTTCCGTACAGTGTATATCACTCCCCCTCTTCGCCACAAGCCGAAAAGTCCTGCATTACACATGAAACAAACCCTACCTCTAATACGAACATGTAGAAGACATACACGAAAGCTGATTGAAGCCGAAGACCTGCACAAACGCTGATTCGTGCCGAATAAAATTGCAAAGTACACGGAAGTTCCAAAATTCACAAAGTACGTGGAGCCTTTCCAAAAATCATCGAAGTACACGTTCTAAGGCACATGTAGGCATTCCAAAAATCATTCCAGCCCACTTCGTATACTCTACATGACATGCCCTTTTGTACAGAAGACGCTTCCGTAAATTCCATATCACTCCCCCTCTTCGCCACAAGCCGAAAAGTCTTGCATTACACATGAAACAAACCCTACCTCTAATACGAACATGTCGAAGACCTACACAAAAGTTGATTCGAGCCGAAGACCTACACGAACGCTGATTCGTGCCGGAGTCCTGCAGTAGACAAAAGGTCATCCGAACCCGACACGATGTTCACCTGCCTACACAAGTCCCAGACAGAAGCTCATCCAAGCCCGACATGATGTCCACAACGTGATAGGGTCAGACCCACTGCAAAAGGAGTGACGTGAAAAATGGGAGTCTATTCACATATAGAATCTGAATACCCTGAGACGATGAGTATCTTCGTAGCATGCGTCGGGTCAAAAGAGTTAGTACGATCTTTATGGTAGCAGCATGTTCAGTCTTCGAGTAGCCTCCCGCGATCGTCGTCGTTGCGCTCGTCTATGTTGAACTCGATTAAAAGGACTTGGTTCGGGAATTCGGGCCTGAAGATGTGCTTCGATATTCGGCAAGTCGCGCATGAGTATATCTCTTAAAACTCGATTCAAATTGCTCCAGTGATGGATTCGGAACGGACAACGGTCTCCCCAGAACGGGGGACTGTCATCATCTTCTCTGACGCCGGATACAAGGAATAATTCTCCATCCAAGCACGAGGCGATATGCATGATGAACATCAATAAGAAAAACGTAATGGCAGGCTCACAACCTTCTGGCATTCTATTGAAAAATGTGCTGGTTACGTACGAATAATACAAACAGCTTCTCAACTCCCCTTCGGACGCAATGTAGAAATCAATTATGAAGACGGGCCTGTCGCGTAGCGTGGCCATCACAATGTACTGAAAAGTTGGGGTAGGCGGGGGCGGAACAGACGGCTGGACACGAGCGCAAATGTCTTCGGGGACCGGAAGGTAGCGGTATCTGGGAGGCCCAACGTTGGCAAACCACTCTAAACCATAAATATTCTCGGTTGCGGCAACACTTGCACTTCGCAGACTTTCGCAATAGCCTAGGTCTCTGACAACGACCATCCAGCTGAAACTTCCAGACGATATCCTGCATCAGAAAAGAGAACAGCGCCATTGTCATATACGGAGAGGTGGATAAACGACGAAGTTGAGAACGTCTGATGTTGGCAAAGTGCGAATGAACTTGTAATTTGATAGACAGTTTGTAGGGAGTCGAGGTATACCGAAGGGGACGGGGCATGATGAACGAGAGATAAGTAAGGGGGCGAACATGAAATTCAACAGCCTGTAAGCAAAGGGCGAGTCTATTCGCACTAGAGAAAACACGAAGCAACTAATTTAGAACGGCGCTAGTGAAGATATAGATGTCCAGCATCGCAGTAAGGGCAGTCGCACACATATCTCATCTTCTCGTTGCACAGAGTCATTTCCTGAGGTCCGAAGGCTAAATAATCCAGATGGCGGTAAACAAATCGCAATTCGTTGTCCCTATGTTCGACTGTGAAATTTATTTTATCGCAGCTATCGAAGAGGTAGTGAAGTTGTTGATGCACCAAGCAGTCGACCCGGAAATGCAGCTCATCTTTTAGTGCTTGATCTATGGCGAGCTTGTTTTTGAACCGTGCAAGAGAACCAGTAGGGCCGGATGTGTGAAACGCTTGAAAAAAAGTGAGCTTGACACCGTGAAATTCCTCCCTTGCGAGAAAAAAAACTCTCATTCCTCGACCGTCCACCTTCACGGCAGTGAAGAGCGTCACGACGGTGGTGCCTCGATTACACACCCTCGCTCGACCGAAGTAGTCTATGATCACCAGCGCCGACTTCGTCGGTTGGCCGAGGCAAAACCAGACACACAGTTTTTTGTGCAACTTGTCCAACGACGCCCACTTCAGTTTCTCACATAAAATGTGCCATGCCTCAACCATCTTAGAAGTCTGGACGGGTTCCTCTTCAACTGGTTCCCTCTTCAGAAGTGACTCCAACCTGATAGGGTATGCCTGTACATCCTTCATCAGAGTGTACAGGTACCAAAAGTTCGACCCTACGTCACGGCAAATCCGAAGTTGTTCTTCTTCCGCACTTTGCCACGAAGAGATTTCCCCGTCTGGGGCAACATCATCTTCGAGGTGCAGGTAGTCACGGTCCAGACCAGAGCGTCCAATGTCTTCCCAAATGTTCTTCGACAAAATGATTAGATCGACATCCGGCGCTGAGGACTTCCTACTCTGCAACGAAGTCCCAATATCCATTCTGCATCAGCGGAGAAACGCAAGGAAGTGCGTCAGTTACGATTCTCGCAAGTGCATAAGCAAAAAATACAGGGGGTGTTTATGCACGAAAGGGTCCGATAATTGGTAATTGGTTCGCACATCGCAAGAGAGCGCAAGTTTTCCAACTGTCGTCTAATGCCGACTTATTTTCTACACGTCATTCATGTGGGTCGATAACTGAGAGTAGATTCGCACTTTGCAAATCAGCGCAAGTCCTGCAACCGCCGCCGACGATTGGAAAATAAGTGAGAGTGGATTCGCAGTTCGCAAGTGAGCGCAAGTCCTGCAACCACCGCTAACTTCGACTCATCTCCAACACGTCGTTCATGTGGAACGGTCAGACTACTCTCTTAATCAGCGCAAGTCCTGCAACGATGGCGTCGATGAGGGGCGAGGTCGTCCTATGAGTACAGCAGCAAAGTGCGAACTAACTCGGAGTTGTCTCAAATAGCAGGTCATGGCGACTGGTGTCCATCCTCACAGTAAGGACAGTCATAGATCTGTCTCGGCCTACCCCGTACGAATTCCAATGTTTGGACACCCGAACGGTGATGGGAAACTTTTCGTAGAGTGTAGTCATTGCAGTTGTCCTTGTGTTCCAACGTGAATGATATGTCGTCACACAATCCGAAAAGGAAGTGAAGTTGGGTATGCACCAAACAGTCAACCCTTTGATTCAACTCTTTTACGAGCGAATAATCTATTTCGAATCGTTCACGAAAGCGCTCGAGAGCACCAACAGACGCGGGCTCGCGAAAGTCTTCCCTCACAAGGAAGAAAGCTTTCATTTGCTTACCAGAAAGCTTGGCCGCCATGAAAAGAGTCAGCACAGGGGTGCCACAGTTGAACAGACGAACTCGGCCATGGTAGTCTATGATCACAGGAAAACGCAACTGCGGCTTCCCGATGCAGTACCATGCGCAAAGTTTAGCATGCTGCTCGTCCATACAACCCCACTCTTGTTCGAAGCACAGCGACTCCCAGTCATCTACCATATCCTCGACGTCCATCTTCTCCTCCTGACTGGATGGAACTTCCAAAAGTTTGACTTCTTCTGAACTCCAGTAGAGGTACCACATATTTGATCCTCTATCACGAACTATTGTAGTTTGTCCATCAACAACACATGTTTCGGGTGCAATGTAACCGTCGAGGCCGACCCCAACTTCGATATGCAGATAATCGCTGTCAAGACTGAGCGTTTGTTGTGCCCAAATGCATTTGTTCATGATGATAAGATCCGTATCCACATTCTCGATCGAAAAGGAATACTCGCTCGCGTACGACAAGGTTTCGTAGAACGTTGTCTCATATACAACGTCGCACGATGGTGTGTCGTCGTCATGCATCTTGCAGGACAAGAAACCAGAATTAGTTCGCAGTTCACGTCTCGTCATTATCTTAGCGGAGTTCGAATCAGTTCGCATTTATCTAAACGGGCACGTCGGACGGACCTGAAAGACAGTCGTCCCCCAAGGCCACCAGCGCTTTCTCGCAAACGGATGTCGGTATTGCAAAGCCTGTCACGAATTTGCTCTCATCCGTCTCTTTGCGAAAAGGTTTTCTCCAAGAATAAGCCACGGTTTCAGCGCGTTGCCATTGTTCCTCGTCCGAAGTGGAAAGTTTTCACCTCTTCGTCCAATTGTCGGAGTACCTTTCGCGAAGATGGGACGAGTGACCTGTAGGCACCCACCACTGTATATGTAAACAACCGAAATGCGGTGAGGAATGGTCGTCCACAACCTCAGACTGTGCTCTGCCAACCCAGAACAGGACACCTTGAGACAGTTCCTCATCAGGCGGCCTAACAATCAGAAAATCACCTTGGTTAATATGGCCCCGAGGGTTGAAGTCCACTTTTGGACGGTCCGCCCTCGGTCCTACATATATAAGCGAAGCATCTGGCGAAGGAGGATCGGCTTCTTGAACTTCGTCCATAGTTTCGACTGATTGTGGCCAGAAGGTGTGAGGGTAGATCTCCGGCTCGTGTGCCCCGAGGACATCTTTTTCCTCACCCTCTTCCGTCTCCTTCTTCTTTTGCTTTTGGATCATGTCGTCCGCCTCGACGAAGATGGCTTTCCAGTAAGACAAAGCATCCTCCTGCTTGTCGACCTCCTCCTTCCTATATGTCTGCCACATGTGTCTATGCTATTCGAGGACGTCGACAAATTTTTGGACACTGTCACGAGCCATCCGAAAATCGTCTTTTACGACACGGGGAATAACACATAGCTGTGGAGGGGAGGTAGGGCCTGCATACTAGCCATCGACAACCGGGAACCAGTGAACTGGTCTGCCTTCCGGCATCCATTCCGCATCGGTACAGTACTTCTTGTACACCATGACGGGACTGTCGTCACGCATGAAGAATTTGAAGAGGTGCGGTTTCGATACGCCGACAATGGTTCTATCGACTTATCGATCCACTACCTGGCGCCAATCGGCAATGTGATCGAGCTCAATGCACTTCGGCGGTATCTTGTGGGACGACTCGATAAGCGAGAACAACTGCTTCATGGTGTAAGCATCGTTGTCCTTCAGCTTTTTCGAGAAAATACTAAAAGTCGCATCTATGTCGGTATGCGTGTGGCCAACGAGCATGAACCCCACTTCGATATCTTCGAAAATCCCGAATTTCACCAGAAGAGAGGCCAAACACATAAGGTATTGGTTTTTGTTTTCCCTCCAGCAATTGTCCGCCTAGATGCGGAGGTGGCAAAGCCATTTCTGTCCTGACGCCTTCAACTCACATAGAGTCTGCATAACGCACGTCATGGTGCCATCGGAACCGTGCGCATAGAAAGGTAAATACTTGTACACATAAATGGACGGTTTCCTGCCGTGAGCTACGCGGTCAGGTTCGTTTTCATCATCATGTCGTGTCGATGATCCTTGGAGTAATTATACATGCCGATGTGAGGAATGGTTGTCTTTTTCTGATCCATTCCATCCACTATAAGGCAGAGGTATTCCGCGGGGCTCAAAATGGAACGAAGTTTCCAGTCAGCGTGATCCGCACGGTGAGCGACCTGATCTAGTTGGTGTTTGCGGTGCTTTTCATCGAAATCCCTACTGTCACGAAGGAGAAAGGCGTTATCTCCAGCCTGTCTAAGGCGGACGCACTCGCCACACTTTGTGAACGAGTTGGACTTGGCAAGGTCGGCATGCCATAAGTACTTCCTCCATATGGAGTAGAAGACTTGCTCCGAAACGACGGTCTGACCCGCCGCTTCCAAGTCCGCCTTGATAGACTCGTATACAAGGAGCTTCGTGAAATAAGCAGGGAGCCTAACTTTGGGTCGTTGTGAGGTCCCCCTCACAACCATTTCGTTTAGGCATAGCATCTCCATGTTCTTCCACGAACCTTGTCACACGAGCCAACATGCTCACATACTCCGGTCTCGGGTTTAACAATCCCCATCGACCATGATGGCCACAGACGACCCCGTCCGACTTGCACTTGCTATAACGACGAAATGTGTTTCGACATATCCCTATTATTTTGCACCAACCGGCGATGCACACACGGCGTTGCAACTGCACTGGTTGGACTCTTTCCAGACCGCCGTCGAGGATAGTGAAATTGTCGAGGGTTTGCATCCACCACTCGATCCTCCTTTCGAGGGACTTTTTGTAATAGGCTTCGCGTACCGTTTTGATATCGTCAATGGTCAAGACCCGAAGACACTTGTTCTTACAACATTTGTACGTCGGGACGAGCGCAATGTTAGTTTCATTCAATCGACTTTTGACCCTCTTCGAATGCTCTGACCTTCTAACCGGCCTATTTTTTCGATTATATCTTCTCCTTTCTCCAAGTAGGGGATGGGACAAAACTTGAAGGACTGCTTTGGGAGTTCCACGTTGGCTTTTGGTCGGGGACCTATGCGCTGCACCTAAGAATTTCGATCTGTCCGTGGGAGCGATTCCCTGCAAATCAGATTGGGAGGATTCTGATGAACTGTAGAAATCTGTGTCTTCAAAACCACTCTGCCAATTTTCCATTGCACCCGTCGCTCTCATCGATGGAGAGCCAACTTTTCCAGCGTCACATGCAATTCTCTTACCTATCTTCGCACTTCCACACGCACGTACCGTTGCCTGGTCCCTATCATACCCGTTTCTACCAAATGCACCGCACTATTCCCGATCAGATCCGTTTTTATCGGGCGTACCGCAAAAATCTGTGTCCATCAAAGACCGATTGTAGTAAAATGCTAGGGGTTGGGTAACTTCAATGCTTTCTGACAGTCTACCCAGTGTCCGCACGAGATCTGATCCAGTCGTTTCGGACACACCACATAGATCTGTGTCCACGAACATCCACCCACCGGGAAACGTCTCGACATCCCGAATACCCTCACTACCGGGGATTAGCGTTGTAGATACGCGCTGACCGTCGGGAACGTCGGTAAAGCAAACAAAACGACGTCGGGCGGACGTCGTAGACGAGCCTAAATGATTCGTCGGGGTCAACATCGAGAACTCCCTTTTCAAACCGCAATGCCGATCAGAGGGAGCTTCCGGGCTGCTGTCACAAGAACTACGTTCTCGAACATCGTCTTCTCTGTGTTGTCGTGACGGTGGCGGTGATGTGACACAGTGTACGGATTGGACAACCATTTGAAGAGACGATTCACACGGAAACTGTACAACAAGAAAATCACGTCAACGTATGACGAGGTCAGGGAAATAAACAAGAGGGAGAAAACTCACATTTCAAATATTTATCACAAAACAGTGGAACAACAACATTTGAATCCATATCGTTTTGTCAGACCCTGATGTGAGGCTCAAGTGGTATCTCAAGTCCGACTCCTCTCCCACTCGTTCAGTGTGCAAGTGGTTTGGATATGTCCGACTAAACAAGCACCTTTTCAGGCGAGAGTACAAATGCGAGCTGATTCGGACTTATTCAACGTACAGTAAGAAATTAAGTTCATGGTCGGAACAAGAGCGAACACAAGTGCGAGTCAATTCGGTATTATCCACTAAACAACAAGAAATTTCAAGTGCCAAAACATTTGCACTTCAGAGGAACATTTCGATTACGCCGTGCAATAAGAAATTGCCTTCGTGGTTGGTTCAGTGGCGAGTTAACTCGCAAATACAAAAGG
>BFEA01000389.1:1461970-1473807 GCA_003427395.1 Chara braunii | reverse complement strand
ATATATGTATATATAGAGATATATTGCTACACTGAACACCGAATCAATTCTCGATTTTCGCTCACCTGTCCCTTGTGAGGTCGCCGACCTGATATATATATATATATATATATATATATATACATATATATATTCTTTCCTATCCTTCACCCGATTGTTGTGACTTCGTGTGCATTTCGAACACCCATGTCTTACGTCCTTTTCGTTCTCCATTTCGTTAAGTCAAAGTTAGTTTGCACTTCGCTTCTGTAGTGGTCTGGGGTTGGGCGTATTAGTCATCCGAGGTGGTCTGATATATATATATATATATATATGTATAGATACGTATATATAGAGAGAGATATATTGCGAGTCAGTTCGCAGTTTGTGACGTACAATGTTCGAGGAGTGACAACTGCGAGGTTATTCGCAGTTTTTCCAAGGTTAGACACATATTTCATTAAAGGCAGTTCTTTATTTCCACAATTGCGAGTTAGTTCGCACTTTTTTAGCAACACTGCTGGAGAGTTGACAACCCAACCAGTGCGACTTTCAGGTCTTCAGTTCCACAATTCCGAGTTAGTTCGTACTTTCCCCTAGTGCTGCGCATCGCCGTTATTGTCTTGTCTACAGAACTGCGAGTTAGTTCGCACTTGTCGAAACCCTTCGCAATTGTCGATAAACTTGGACTTCAGTTCCACAATTCGGAGTCAGTTCGTACTTTCCCGTTGTACTTCGGGTTGCAATTGCCGTCCTGTCAGCAGAACTGTAAGTTAGTTCGCACTTGTCGATTCGCACTTGTCGATAAACCACATCTTACTCGTTCCGTGTGTCTTTCAGGTCTTCAGTTCCACAATTCCGAGTTAGTTAGCACTTTCCCCTAGTGCAGCGGGTTGCCATTGTTGTCTTGTCTACAAAACTGCGAGTTAGTTTGCACTTGTCGACACCCTTCGCACTTGTCCATAAACCACATCTTACTCGTTTCGAGGGCATCTAGTTGGGTCGCAATCTTTCCGAAGAGTTGTCATCTTCCCTCCGAACTTTTGTCTTTCCTATCCTTCACCCGATTGTTGTGACTTCGTGTGCATTTCGAACACCCATCTCTTACGTCCTTTTCGTCCTCCATTTCGTTAAGTCCGAGTTAGTTCGCACTTCGCTTCTGTAGTGGTCTGGGGTTGGGCGTATTAGTTATTCGAGTTGGTCTGAGGTTGGGCGTGCTAGTCAACGGGTGGGAGTACAATGGCGTCCGCAAAGAACACATCCACAGGCGCTGGACCATCTGCCCCTGGGGAGGGACGACCTGTACATCAACCTACTCCTCAGTATATGCACGCAAAGGGAGCACAATGGTTTTTGGACTTCGTTGTTCAGGGGGACCTTTTTGGGCCAGCTATTTTCATGCGACCCACTTGCGTTACAGACGCTGGGGGAGCGGTCAATGTTGTTCCTCTCGGTACCGTCGTCTCATGCGCGAAGACTCCTTGAGGTTTGCTCAAGCTGCACACTAACGGCTTGTACGACGAGTGCAGACCGCCTATCAGAGGTGTTAAAGGTGTGCTGGTGACCATCAAGAGTTTCGTGGGGTACGGCTCGAACATGCCGTTGTGCTCTCACTTCAAAGGCCTTTACGATGGCGGCAGCAAACGTCTTCCATCGCCAGAGCAATATCTCGATCTCGCGCTGATGGTGCCCAAAGAACGTCCAGTTCTTCCGCCAGAACATGTTTTCCTACTTCTGCCACCCCGTGAGGGGTCGTCCGGCTTGGCTCAAGAAAATCCAGGTACGGCAGTGGGGCGCGGGAGTCCGATTCAAGACGCTGGGGGTTGGGTCAAGGGACGCAGCGTTCACACGCAGGTCGGCCCGGATGCTCCTAGGAACACGTCGGACTTGCATTCTCAGGGTACAGGGACTCAACGGGTCGGTACTCCGAAAGTTATCAAGGTCCGTTGCGGCGGCGACACGTATTCGCTTCGAGATGAGACGAGAAGAGATTCAAGCAGATCGGGGCTAGATGTCGGAGGGAATGAGGCTGAAGGGATGGGCGCCGTCCGCGAAAGCTCTGGCGGGTAGCAGACTCCTTCGGAGAAGAAGAGCAACCGACAAAGGATGGTACGAGTGAAGGTGGCGGAAGGAACCCTCCGCATGAAGAGGATGAGAGGAAAAACGGAGGCGATGATGGGCGGGGATGGAGGTGACGATGGAGAACGTGCCTCGGGAAAAAGGCCGCCGAAGGAAGAGGGTGGGATGGCACGTAAGAAAGTGAGGAGGCCCGATGGTTTGACCATCCGCGAAGGACAAGCCGTGGGTGGAAGAGATTCGGCTGATCCAGGCGCTGCGGCCGCGAGAGAACCTTCGGGGAAATCGAAACGGAAAGTGGCAGCTGAAGAAGGCGATGGCCAGAAGAAACCTCGAAGGCGGAAGACTGCTAAGGCGGCGAGCGGGGGCGAACGGCCTGTCGGTAAGGAGTGCGACAAAGCGGTAGCGTTCTGGCTCGAATACGAGCGGAACGATGGCGGTGAGATCGTGGAGAAGGAGCTCCCCGTCCAACTGCTCATTGACCCCAGGAAGGTCTGCGACATCATGTCTTGGGAAAGATATTACAACCACCGCAGTCTAAATCGGAAAACTGTGGATGACATCAAGGCTGCGATGCTGAGTTAATACCGCGAGAAAAGGGGGAAGATCTGGACGAAAAACCCTTTGGTTCTGGCACCCATCTACAAGCCGGTGGCGCGTAGGCCGGAGATAGCTAACAGGGTTCACAAAGATGACTTCAAGCGAGAGGACAAGGACAAGTACTACTATTACCCTGTTAACGGACAACACACCGTGGCTGCTGTGAAGGAGTTGGAGGGTGAGCCAATATTCGATTCGTGGAAGATGCACTCCTGACCGGCGAGAGTAGTGTGGTTCTCCGACCGAGATTTCACGGGGTATAGGCAGGTCAGTCTCAACGAGAAAACGAGACACAAGATGTCTAAGCAGCGATCGCAGAAGGCCGCGTTCTTGGACATGCGGGAGGCATGGGAGAAAGAAGGAAGGTCGATGGCCATTCAAGGGAACCCTTCCAGCAAGGAGGCCGAAAAACAAAAGTTTTTCGAATTCCAGAAGCTGTTTTTCGGAAAGAGTCCGAACGAAGCTCACTGGACGTTGGCAAAAAAAGATTTGTCGCTCGCCGACAAGGACTATGTCGCTGCCGTTGGCAATGCATTGAGGCAGTGGATGCCGGTCGTGACGGCCGGTGATGACGTTTTTTGCAAAGCCATGGAGTTCTACGCGAAATGGGCGGAGGGGAAGTTATTGGGCGGCGACGACAAAACGCCATTGTCGAGGCTGGGTAAATACATGCCAAGCAAATCTCCAGGTCTGCAAGCAATTCCTGAAATTGGCACGAAAGGGGTGGCTGGTGAAACGAAGATGGGGTGGCTGGTCCGGGTCCCGCCGCCTCCGACCAGAAAGAAAACGCAAGCAGACGACAAGTTTTTCGTGGTCGTGAAGGAGCCAGACATGTTTTGTTGGCAGTCTCTCGCCGACATGATCGATGTCAAGAAACTGTCGATCCTCGACGACATTCTCTCACTGAGGG
This sequence comes from Chara braunii, assembly GCA_003427395.1. NCBI lineage: Eukaryota > Viridiplantae > Streptophyta > Charophyceae > Charales > Characeae > Chara > Chara braunii. The sequence goes on along the minus strand of BFEA01000389.1, from coordinate 1,470,242 downwards.
GAGTGTTCATGCAATCCGTGGGCGGCTATCTGAAGCGTCAGCATAAACCTGGAATTAAAGAAATGGTTGCGACGACGAAAGTGGACCGTGTGATGCTCCGTATGTTCCTCTACATCTTGTTCCTTAAAACGGAGGAGGACGAACGTGTTTGGCACCACGGAAGCCCTTTTTTTCGGACCGAGGGGAAGCTTCTGGAGGAGTTCGGGCCGCAGGGCCTCACGAAACAGGTGTGGGTCGAAATGCGAAAGCATTTCCAGGGCGCGGTGGAGTACGTGAACGCTTGCAAACGTACTCTTCCGCACGAGAAGGAGTCCATCGACGACGCGAAAAGATTGTACGATGATGACAGGTCCCCTAAATCTTTCGAAAAGTCTGTCCGTTCCATCTTGCGACGGACGAAAGAAGAAGTTCGAGACACGATCAGGGTCAGCGGGGATGTGAGGCACATCAAATGGCCCGACCTCAACCGGGTGACCAGCCTTATTCCTTTCGCTTTCCCGCCTTCCCAAGCTCACAGTCATGTCACTGCGATCCGTAAGGTTGTGCGACATTACGTGTGCAACCTGTACGTCCTCGATTTGTGTGATCCCACACTCCTCACAGATTGGCGAGAAGACGATTTCGCCAACTTGCAAGGCCTTCTACAAACACTTTCGCCAACGCACTAGGCACTTGTGATTTTTTTCCCCTCTCGTTGGGAGCTCAGTTTCTTGAAAGGCATGGCCTGGCTTAGCGTCCATCACGTCAGGACAGGGAAGTGGGTACGTAATGCACAAAAGCAGGCCACTGTCCGGGAAGGCAATATGCTGGTTGAGTTGAGGAGTGTGACCGCCTGTACATGATATTTAATGGCGAGAAGCTCGAAGATAACACATTCGCAGTCTACCCGGCCAGTAGCCCGACAAAGGCTTCCCGTGTTCAAGGTCCAAGTCCGACCAAACACACGGTGGCGGGCCGCTCGAAACCTGTGTGTTCGTCGGGCCCATCAGGACAGGCTGTGGAGTGTTTCGATGTGGCGGAAGAGCAAAGGTTCTCTCGTAGCATGTGGGAGGACGGCGGCGTGACAAGTTCTCAAGAACCTGCTTACGGGGAGATGGAGCGGAACCCGTCCCGTCTACTTGGTCTACTCGACAACTTTTGCAAAGCAGGGCAAACTGTTTTTTTCTTTGGGAAGGCGCATGCGTCTGCCGTGAGGGGACTCCTCCGCACCGGTCGGAACGTCGTCGCGTTGGAGAAAGAGGCGAGGATGATCGACTACCTTCACGAGTTCGTGAAGACACAGGTTGCAGACACTCGCAATGCTTGCGAGTTTGTCCGCACCACCGGCGAACGAAACTGGGATCCTAAATTGGAAATTGCCGGGGAACAAAAGGACGGACGTTTGGGACTTCCTTTTCGGGCTCGGACCGCCTGGTCCGATCGACCTCGAATACAGTCGACGGAGAAACCTGGTGTTCGTTGTGCTCAATGGGTACCACGGTGCACCCACGGAGTCTGTCTCGCATTTCCTAAAAAGGTTGGAGCACGTTTACTTCACGCTGGCCGAACCGCTCACTCTCGAAAACTACAAGCCACAGTTTGACGAGTAGGACCCTTTCGACGCTGAAGACATGGAGGAGCTGAGCGACTCCGAAACCTTCGATTTCGAGTCCATGCCACTTCCTCGGGTGGTTGGACAGGTTGGTGATGAAGAGGAAGGTGGCCCTCGGAGATATAGCACGTCCCCTGCCGGTTTGAAGCGTGTGTTTCGAGGCGAAGCAGTCGATGGCCAATCGTCTGATGACGGGGAGGAAGAGAGTGACTATGATCACGAACCTTGTGACAGACTTCCTGTGGACCATGAAACCTAAAAGAATGACAGACTCTACTTCTTCGGCAAGCATCACCGGTTCACGTTGGAGGATATCTGGGGACACAACGTCGTCTGGCACCCGAGGATATTCCAACCTGCCGTGAGGAATGGAATATGGGTCATGGCAATAAAGGAGGTCGATGGCAAGTGGAGTGAACTGAAGAGACTGGGAGCGGGTGCATTTAAGAGAAAGGCAAGAACTGCTCTGGTGGAGCATTTGAGTCTCATGAACCCCGAGAGGAACGATCCGGATGTCAATGCGTATGCAGAACAAAAGCTACATGAGTTGTACGCCAACAACATGTTGGAGTTTCGAGCGCCTTTCTACGCACTCGAAACGGCACCGTCTCGTGGCATTGACTGATGCATGCCGCAACCTCCGCCGGCGAGTCAGCGTCCGGGAGGGGGTGGTGGAGGAGACGAAGGAGACGGCGGAGGTGGCGGAGGAGACGGCTCACAGTTTGTCGGAAAGGGGACGGGCGAGACATCGTCGGTAGAGAAGGCGTCCGGCGGAAAGGGGTCGGGCGGAAAGGAGTCGGGCAGGAGGGGGTCGGGCGGGAAGGGGTCGGGCGGAAAGCGTAGAACGTCCGGAAGTCCCCAGTATATGGAAACTGACCCCCACTGTGTAGGGAGTCGAGATTCCGACATGCGAAATAAGGCCATCCTGACGTCTGATCAAGTGCAAGAAGATTCGCACTTGTCTGCGAGGACTTTGTTTCTCGTTGCCCAGGAGAGTCCATCCCGCCGTGCACAGCAGAGGTCTCATGTGCTCAATACCTTGCTGCTGAAAGAGGGCGCGTCTTCGTTTTGCCTGGAGGGCGGGATGCCTGCATTGCGAAGGAGCGAAGGTGCGATCTGCGGTTCCCTCGGCTCGGGCGACCGCCACAAACTCCGAATACATTCGGATTTGCTGACGTCGCCCTCCGCCATAAGTGCTCCTCATGCAACAGTTCCGCTGGGCCAAGAAAATGTGACGTCCTACCCCCCCCATCTTCAGTTGGACATAGGGTTACCCTGCTTGCCTCCTTTCTCATGTGTTGAGACTCGAGACTGGCGGTCTCGCGACGTGCTGGATGGGCCCTCTCCAGGAGTGTTGGAGACCGGGGGTAGCGAGCACAAACGTCACACTCCTGGGGAAGACGAGCGCTCTCCGGGAACGCGTGTTGTACATCGGGAAGAGGAGACTCAACGCTGGCAGTCTCGCAAAGTGTTGAAGACCGGGGGTAGCGAGTGTGAACGTCATGCTTCGGAGGGTGCGTCCGTGGACACTGACAGCGAGAGTGCAGGAGCTCCGGGGGAAACACATGCTCTACAGCGGGGAGAGGAGACTTGACACGGGCCGGCTCGTGAAGACGTGAAGTGGCTCCACGCACGAGCGCTGGTGATCGGGATGTCCGAAGAGGTTCTGCACAATCGTTCAGCTGTGGCCACGACGCGAGAGGGTGTCGTTATGGGAGGTCGGTGGACGTCCGTGCAAGCTCTCGTTCTTGGCGACGATGAAGACGAAGAAGAACCCGCGGTGGAAGCTCGGGTTCATGGCGATGAGAAAGGCGGAGAAACCGTGGTGGAAGGCAAGGAGGTGACTGTCGACATCCGGACGGATCCACAGCGGAAAGATGGTGATTCTTCGCCCACCCGTTGCGGTGAAGACCAGGGTGGTCGACCGTCTGTCCTGAGCACCGCTCGGGGAATGGTGCTTCATGAAGCCACAGAGTTGGGTGACGACTCGACAGCCACCGAGCTGCTTAGCGACTCAATCGTGGCCGAGTTGCAGAACGTCGAATCCTCCGTGGAAGGCGGTGAGGTGACCGTCAGCATCAAGATGGATCCAGAGCGGAAAGATCATGATTCTCCGTCCACCCGTTGCGGTGCCGAACAGGGTGATCAAGCATCTGTCCTCAGTACCGGTCGGGAAATGGTGCTTCATGAAGCCATCGACTTGCCAAGCGACTCATCTGCCACCGAGCTGGTTAGCGACACAGCCGTGGCCGATGTCCAGAACCTCGAATCGTCCGTGGACGTTGGCGCAATGGCGCGACAAGAGGGCGAGTTCCCTCAAAGGGTTCCCGGGCACGGAAAGATTTGTGAATAGGACCACTCGCATATCTGTCAATAGCCAGCTCCGTGTTCGTCCAAATTGATGTCATGGGCTAATGTACCTATTACCACTGGTTAAAAAAAAGCTTGTGGGCTGTGGGTTGTTTTTTATGTTCTACTGGTGTGAGGTTGTTAATGTTTCTGCCCATGAAGCCTTTAAAAGCCGTGCGCGAGAAACGTCTTTCAGGGAGGTCATTGGCCGCTTTACTGAAGAAGTCGTCAAGTGTAGGGTTGTTTAAAAGGGTCCAGATGCCTCGCCTTTGAGTTGTCAAGGTTCTGAAGGCTTGTGGAATAGATAAGGAGGAAGGTCTGCGGAAACATTTGGCTGCATCTATTGAGAGTTTTCCTGCTTTGTTTGATGGGTCTGATGACGATGGCAAACGGGGTATTTTGAAAGACCCGTGTCCTAAGTACATCGCGAAGGACACATTCAACAGTCGGGGATATAACTTTTCTGGGAAAAGGGCATATAGTTCTTAGTTATTCCGCCCCGGGTTTTGTGCTCACTCCTCACACTTTTTCGTGGGTGTTTGTGCAGTTGGGGCTACATCATGTTTTCGCGTTCCCTTGCCTACTGAGGAGCTTAGCGCTGCGGACTTCATAATGTTGCAGGACGCCTGCGGAGATTTCAGCAACGGCCAGGAGGTCGTTTCCTCGGTTCGCAGAGGTCCCAGTTCGATTTCGTTGACCAGAAATAATCTTCAAACTCTTGTCAGGGGGGATGACTTTCCAACGAGGTGGTGGAGTCGTAATTGGCCTTGCTTGCCAACGCTGCGTTCCCTGGGGTCCCTCTCTTTACATTTTCAGTCCCTTTTTCTATACCAAGCTCGTCGGTGGCGGCTATCGACATGAAAGGGTCGCGAAATGGACAAAAGATGTGGATATTTTCTTGTACGGCATGGTCTTGATTCCTATCCATAAAAATCGAGTGCATTGGACCCTATTATGTGTCCGAGCAGAAGGGCTGGAGTACTACGATTCCCTCGCGCAAGACGATGGTGGTTTTTCTTCCGGTGTGCTTGCGAACTTCACGCAATACCTCCGTGACGAAGCGGCTCGTCGATATGGTCAACAAGCCAAATTGGATCTCCCGGCGCCCAAGGTGGTTGCTCATGGTGTCCCTCAACAGTCGGACGGGTCGAGCTGCGGTGTTTTCATGCTCATCTTCGCTTCTTTTCTTCGAAAGGCCATAAGCAAAAGTGCGAATTTATTCCCAATTGATCTAGCAGTCAACCGGTTCGAGTTGTGTTGTTGTTTTGATGAGGTACTGGATTGCAGTGGACGTTTTGGTCAAGTACACACTTAGGTGTCGATGTGAATATCCCTGCCTCGTACTGTATCAATTTTTTAAGGGTTCTTCATTTCGTGGAATCTGTCATCTTTACTCGTAGGACTTTCGGCAGCGCCGTGCTGCCTTTGTTTGTTTTCGGGTTGTTCTCATTGCTTGCCGCGCAACATCAGCTAGAGGGTAGCAGCGGATGCTTACGTGAAGTAGAAGCTCTGATGCCGATGTAAATATCCCAGCCACGTGGTGCAGTTCCTTTTAAGTAGACGCTTACATATCGGGTGTGAATATCCCAACTTTGTGCTCCTTTTGTTTATTTTCGGGTTATTCTCCTTATGTCCTCTCAGACCGCAGCAGCACCGTGCTACGTTTGTTCGTTTCGAGGTTGTGCTCCTCTTTTACTCATGTGAAAGATATCGACGATTTATTCTTGGTCGCCAAATTCTTTCGTGCTTATCTCCTTCGTTCGCGAGACTTTGTGGTGTGAAAACCCCTCTCCCCCGCCCCACCCCGACCAACCAGCTTTCATATGTCTTGGCTCGCCCTTGTTCTGCGTGTGCCGCGCCATTTTACGGTTCACCCCCTCTGCTTGTCTCCATTGAATGTTGTCTGTTGGTTCCTTATGACAGTTGCGAACTTGTTTTCCATTCGGAAACCAATTGTCGCCAGAATGTATGTGTGTTTGAAGTTGTTTTACGGATTCAGTGCACCCCGAAATACATCTCGTGCTCTCCACGGAATGCAGGCTGTCGTTTCCGTATGAGAAATGCGAACATATTCGCACTTCGGATGCCGTACATTTGTGATTGAACCGTTGGTTTCATATGAGAAATGAGAACATATTCGCACTTTGGCTCCATGTACTTTGTGATTTTTGGAAAGCCTCCGTGCACTTTGCAATGTGGGATTGTATAATATTTTGCGTCCAATGACTTTTTGAAACGTCTCTATGTGCTTTGCAATTTGCCCTCGAATGAATTTTCTGCATTAAATGGTTTCTGGTACCTGTTCGTGTGCTGTGAGACTTCACCTTTGGAAAAACACTAGGCAACTTGAGATGTTTTCACCTCGATGTTTGTGATGTCTCTGTTTGCTTTGCAATTTGACTTGTGCTTGAAGTTGTTTAACGGATTCAACGGTGCACTAAATGATTGTCAATTTTGTTATCCCCGGAATACATCTCGTGCTCTCCACTGAATGCTGGTTGTTGTTTCCGTATGAGAAATGCGAACATATTCGCACTTTGGATGTCGTGCAATTGTGATTGAACTGTTGCTTCCATATGGGAAATGAGAACATATTCGCACTTTGGCTCCATGTACTTTATGATTTTTGGAAAGCCTCCGTGCATTTTGCAATGTGGGATTGTATGATATTTTGCGTTCAATTTGGAAAGTCTCTGTGCTTTGCAATTTGCCCTTGAATGAATTTTCTGCATTGAATGGGGTTCTGAAAACTGATCATCTGCTCTAAGACTTCACCTTTGAAAAAACAGTGCGCAACTTGAGATGTTTTCACCTTGATGTTTGCGATGTCTCTGTGTGCTTTGCAATTTGACTTGAGATGTTTTATCTCGTTGTTTGCGATGACAAGAGATACTTATATGAATGGATATGAATATTCTACACAGAAAGATTTGATGGCATTTTCAACCTGGAATATACAAATGACAAGCCAATGTCCATATTAAATCGTCGCGCTGATAGACTGCGCAAATGCTTCACCATCAAAGTGCGAGTTCAATCGCACTTCTGGTGTGAGCCCTGAGCAATTCCCTCGCACTTTGCTTCACGTCAAGGAGGGGATCAAACGCACCGCCGATAAGCACCTGCACATCACGAAACAAGAGCACGTCCCAATTGGAACATCATCGGGTTCTTGCGATGTCGACTCCCACATGATGACTACACTGAACAGCGGTAGGATGACCGCTCCGCCTCTCCGATGTGGATCTAACGGTGGATTGCGTCAAATCTGCTCTCATAGATCCGCGCCAGGTATGGGGGATGGGATCCGACCACAGTTTGCTTGTAAGGCATCATATGATGTGTCGATATAACCGACATCCAGAACTGCTTGGTGAGCATCTAGTGCTACGCCAATAACTTCCAAACACGGCAGCAAAGTCCCCTAAGAGTGTTCTTTGTCGGGTCCTCACCACATCGACTCTCAAGATGACTACAGCCAACAGCGGTAGGATGGCAGGTCCGCCTACCCGATGTGGATCTCACGGTGGAGTGCGAAACTCTGCTCTCAAAGATCCACACCGGGTTGAACGTCCTGCAAGCAATCGGTGTTTGCTTGTAAGGCATCTTATGACGTGTCGATATGACCGACATCCAGAACTGCTTAGTGAGCATCTAGTGCTACACCAATATGTTCCAAACATGGCAGCAAAGTCCCTTGACAATGTTCTTTGTCGGGTCCTCACCTCGTCGACTCCCTCAAGATGACTACAGCTGACAGCGGTAGGATGGCAGGTCCACCTATCCGATGTGGATCTCACGGTGGAGTGCGAAACTCTGCTCTCAAAGATCCACACCGGGTACAAGGTCATGCAAGCAGCCGCTGCTTGCTTGTTAGGCATCTTATGATTTGTCGATATAACCGACATCCAGAACTGCTTGGTGAGCATCTAGTGCTACGCCAATAAGTTCCAAAAACACGGCAGCAAAGTCCACTGAGAGTTTTCTTTGCCGGGTCCTCACCTCATCGACTCCCTCAAGATGACTACAGCTAACAGCGGTAGGATGGCAGGTCCACCTATCCGACGTGGATCTCACGGTGGAGTGCGAAACTCTGCTCTCAAAGATCCATACCGGGTAGAAGGTCCTGCAAGCAGCCGCTGCTTGCTTGTAAGGCATCTTATGATGTGTCGATATAACCGACATCCAGAACTGCTTGGTGAGCATCTAGTGCTACGCCAATATGTTTTGAACACGACCGCAAGGTCCCCTAAGAATGTTTTTGGCACTGGAGTCCTCTGACCGCCGACTGTTTGGCACTTCGTGAAGGTTGACACTTCTTGAAGGTGGTCT
>BFEA01000389.1:1405997-1436816 GCA_003427395.1 Chara braunii | reverse complement strand
GAGTGTGTGTGTGTGTGTGTGCGCGTGTGTGTGTTTGTGTGTATGCGCGCGCGATTCCAAGATCGGCGCGTGAATGTGAGTGTGTGTGTGTGTGTGTGTGTGTGTGTGTGTGTGTGTGTGTGTGTGTGCACATGGTGGGTGGCGGGGAGGTGAGGCGACTCCTCCCCCACCACCAATCAATCAATCAATCAATCAGTCAATCAAACCCCCCTTTTTTTTTCTTTTTTTTTAATTTTGCATCTGCATTTTTTTAAAACACCTCATACTTCTGCAAAAAACATAATTTCATTTCTAAAAAAATACAGGAGAACTCACGGAGCATATATCTCATGATAAAAAATGACCAAAAAAAAATTCTGCTTTTCTTTACATTTTGTTTTTTACATTTCTTGAAATCAAATTTCGTTTTTGATTTTTAAAAAATCCTAAACAAAGTCGGATTCAAAAAAAAAAAAAAATTGGGTTGTAGGGCTTAAAATTCCCTACAACCGCATTTTTTTTTTTTCACCTATTATTTAATTCTGGAAAATTCGTGTAAAATCGGGTCCGCGGTGTGGACCAGGTAGGCCGCGGATGCGGTCCCATTTGGGTCTGCGATCCGAGCTCGACCCTGCGGACGCGTCCGCGTGTGTTACATAGGTGTCGGTGTGTGTATGAGTAGTTCGTGAGAAGGAGGTTGACAACCATTTTCCACCATGTTTGTTTTCAGCGCAGCTCGGAAATTGAGTCTACAAGGAAGCTCTTTGAGTATCTAACACGCAAGGTTGTCAATGCTTTCCTCCTCCTGTATGTACTCGTTATCGATGTTGAACCACCGCAATTGAAGAGTTGCTATATCGCGTAGTGTGAGGGTGTTCATTCCAGTGACCATACAATCTGTCACGGACGACCGATTCCCAACCGTTCTCTTCCTTCGTTTCCTTACGATCTCTGTTTCTTCATGCAATGCCAATGACTGATATACATGGTTCACCATCTGGGTTGAAGTTTTCGGATTGTTTGATGACAGGTATGATTGTTTGCAGAACTTCCTGTGGTGATGCTCCCATACATCAGCCGCGAAGGTGTCGGGGACACCGGATCGCTCAATGCATGTTCTCGGATGCAAAAGATCGTGCAACTTGGGAATTTTTCATGTTGATAGATGATATTTTCCCTGTTTTGCTTTGATGGTCATTACGAAGTCTGTGATCAAAGCATCTTCATCAGGTGAAACACGAGTGTGTGTCGTGCACCGAAATACGAGTATGTACATTTCCATTAGTTTCACAAAACAAATGGTAATGCCCTTGCCTATCGAGCGTGGGATAATATTATAAATAAGGAATATGCACACCGTCATGACTAACCGATTTTGCTTGGCCTCAAACCGTCCCTCCCGCGAAAAAAAGTCGCTGTCAGTGGTCACGGGCAGCACAAGTTGGGGGTATGTTCGGGCGCATCTCTCAGTAGCGTTTTGCAACCTTGCATCCAGTTCCTTCAGGATCTCGATGTGCGGTAAGTGTGCCAGCTTCTCAAAGGCTGCAGTCCTGAATGTGTCAATCATGTGCAAGAATATGCCATGCTCGATTGTGTGCATACGGTCCGGTTGCAATGTCAGGTGGTAGTCTAGCTGAGCATCATCACCATTGGGGCCCCTGTAGAATCCCTAAAGGCCGTTCTCTTGAACATGCTTGTGCATGTTCAACTGTGACATTCGTGCTTCAGTGGTACGGCAAATGTCGATGTTATCGGCGTTGAACACATCTGCTGCGAGTTGTGTTTCCAGTGTCTGTGATCTCCTGCAGTTTGTGAAATCGGCGACGACATAAAAGTCGTTTTTCGACACGGTGCATGTTGGATACGGACCAAATTTCATAGTTGCAATGACACATCTTTCTAGATAGTCCTGAATATAGTTGAGGATGAAAGGGTGGACAGTTATCTCCCCGAATCGCTCTGTTGGTATAATTATGCCGTCATGAGATGCCTCCTTCGGGAACTTCAACACCACTGTAAGGGCCTTGTGCAAAAGAAAGGTCTTTCGTTTTCTGTACGCGGTGGATTCCAGACCCCATCCTTCGTCACGACAGACGAATACAATGATAGAAGGATAACATAACGTTGATTATCATTCCTATCCACACCTTTGTCCGCTCTAATAATACTCTGGATGTAATAACTTAGCGCCCGAGTGCGTCGGCTGGATATATTGAGGTGCTCTAACGGAGGAGACATTTTCAGAGAAGACGTTGTCTCGCATTTCTGTAATGCGATATGCAAAATCGACACAAAGGTCGTTCGCCAGTCGCGGTGCCACAAAATGGCGTACGCATCTAGTGGCCAATCATCACAACGTAAATCACGCTCTTGCCATCCAGCAGCCTCCGCTTGACTCCCTGCCCATGTCAAACACTCTCGACTATTATGATATGTGATGCCTCTCGTGCTGAATCTCAGGTGTGTGAGAAGTGACAAGAGAGCATCGATGTCATTCTGCTACATGCCAACGCTGCCCCTGACAGAGAAAATGAGTGCCGCCAGCTTGAGGGAGCTGTCAAAAGACTCTACAGGTTGCAGTTGTTGTTCTTCAAATGTCCCGCCCTCCCCTTCTACATTGTCGGGGGCCCCAATGTCCTCGCTCCCATCACTGACGAGATTCACAACACCTAGACTCAATGGTCCGGCCTCATCGACCACACCGATCTCCTGCCCTGGTGTTCTTTCAGCCACCATGACCAGGCATGCCCTCGCTCAATGTGAGTTTAAAGTTCGTAAAGATATGAAAGGTCTGCCTGTCGCACACCCTTGGACCGCTGTCTATTTTTTAATAGTGTTTTCCTGATTCACCTCTTTTATACCCGTTGAACTTCTTTTATATGTGGCGGATGCACGCTTGTCGCGAAGTTAGCGGCTTACACCCTTCACCTTGGGACACCGCTTTCCGATTACTGTGTGCATTCCAAAAACAAACAGAGCGGTACGGACAATAGTTTAATTAGCATTTTGTACGTTGTTTCTGCTCGTTTTAATAATAAGTAGCAAAGCATATTTTGTTGTTTTGTCTCATTGTTGCACATCCTCTTCTGTGTGAGAGAAAAAAAGAGAGGAAGTACTGAAATTCGTTTTCAAATTCAATGATCTGTGTGTTTACAATTGAAAGAGATTTCTAGTCAACCGTGTGACACAATAATTTGTGTGCCATGAGAGCAATGGTCGTATAGTCAAAGGCAACGATTGATGCGTGGTAGAGGAGATATGACAAAATATTCATCAGTCACGTTTGCGTGGTGTTTTTGACTAACTTTTCATCCACGGCGTTTGTGTATGTGTTATGTTTTTTTTTCCATATGCACGCGACAATGATTGCAACTCGGCACCCTAGCCAACCTCCGCAAGCACTTCCAAAACATTTCACAAATTAATAAATCAGTAGTTAAATGATAGAGAATGCAAAATCGACAGGTGTCTATCTCCCCCCTTTTTTATCACAAGCGGTTAACCAGGCGTGTTATTTTCGACGAATTTTGCACCGAAACTATCATATTGTGCTGATTTTTTGCTTTTTTTCTTGTTTTTTTTTTTGTGTGTTATATATATGCTTTAAGATATGTCATGTGTCTAGTTTTGACATGTTTGGATCATTAATGAAAAAGTTGGCATTTCGTTGAATTCGTTGGATGCTTCATTTTGACTCGGATAATGTTTTTGTGTTAGGGTTTCATAGTGTTTTTGTGTTTTTTGTTTTGTCCTTTTTCACCTGTTTCCTTTTCTGATGTTTGCACTATGGTCTCATATCGTTTGTTTTTATTTTTTTTGATGAAATTCGCACTGAAATTGCCAACGAAAACGATGAATATTTGGGCCCCCGTTAAACGTCTCTCTTCCTGATGCATTGTCATGTCTACATCCCCTTCTTCGCACATCCCTTCTCTGCACATCCACTGGACTACTCCTTTGAGACTGTATGCACTGTCTTCCACGTCGCTGTCCACACGTACATCTGGTGACTGTCGGAAGCGTTGCACTAGTGTTTGTGCTTTGACACACCCCTCGCTGTTTGCCATCAGCATGGATCTCATATCCACACCGACAATGAAGTACCTCGGCACTTTGTCCTCAAGCAAAGACAAATATGATGTCATCGTCGTAGTGAGCGCCCTAGTTTGCATACTGTATCACGTCTGCAAGAGCAGTCTACACCTGCGCTGCTGACATGGACATGATGCGTGTGGTTCCTCTTCTTCTCTCTGCCAGCAGAAACACATAATGATGTCAACGACTCTCTCTCTCTCTCTCTCTCTCTCTCTCTCTCTCTCTCTCTCTCTCTCCCCCTTCATACAAATCTCTGTGTATATATATGTGATGCTGTGTGTGTGTGTGTGTGTGTGTGGCGTCTATGTCCCAACCTGTGTATGCATGTGTGCATGTCTGTGTGCAAGTTCGCTACTGCGTGGTTACCGTATTGGAACTCGCAATGGACGTGTATGATCTATGTATGGCACACAGTAGCCAACCTGAAGGGTGCATGGCAGATTGTGTTGGTGCATGTCTCTGCATGTGTGTGTATGTGGTCGTGTCTGTGTATGTGGCTGAGTGTACGTGTTTGTGTGGTTGTCTTTATGTCTGTCTCTGTATGTGGCTGTATGTGTGTCTGTGTATGTGTGTCTGTGTATGTGTGTCTGTGTATGTGTGTGTGTGCGTGTGTGTGTATGTGTAGATGTTTGTGTATGTGTGTGTATCTGTGTATATGTCTGCATGTCTGTTCCCAAGTTAGCTACTGCGTGCCATTTGAACTCGCAACGGACCTGTGTGGTCTGTGTCTGGCATGCAATAGCCAACTTGAAGGGTGCATGGCTGCTTTGTGTCTGTGCATGTCTATGCATGTCTGTGTATGTGTCTGTGTATGTGGTTGTATCTGTGTATGTGGTTGTATCTGTGTATGTGGTTGAGTGTATGTGTCTGTGTGGTTGTGTGTATGTCTGTCTGTGTATGTGGTTGTATGTGTGTCTGTGTATGTGTCTGTGTATGTGTCTGTGTTTTTATCTGTGTATGTGTATATGTCTTTGTATGTGTGTGTATTTGTGTATCTGTGTGTATCTGTGTATCTGTGTGTATCTGTGTATGTGTGGGTATATGTCCCCAAGTTAGCTATTGCGTGCCATTTCAACTCACAACGGACCTGTGTGGTCTATGTCGGGCACGCAGTAGCCAACTCGAACAGTGCATGGCACAATGTGTCTGTCACAGTCTGTGCATGTCTATGCATGTCTGTGTATGTGTCTGTGTATGTGCTTGTGTCTGTGTATGTGGTTGAGTGTATATGTCTGTGTGGATGTGTGGCTGAGTGTGGCTGTGTGGCTATGTGTCTGTGTGGCTGAGTGTACGTGTCTGTGTAGCTGTATGTGTATCTGTGTATGTGTGTCTGTGCATGTTTGTCTGTGCATGTGTCTGTGTATGTGTCTGTGTATGTGTCTGGCGTCTATGTGTCGACATGTGTATGCATGTATGCATGTATGTGTGCAAGTTAGCTACTGTGTGGTATTGGAACTCGCAACAGACGTGTATGATCTGTGTTTGGCACGCAGCAGCCAACCTGAAGGGTGCATGGGAGAATGTGTCTGACCATGTCTGTGCATGTTTGTGTATGTGTTTGGTGTATGTGTCTGTGTATGTGACTGAGTGTATGTGTCTGTGTAGCTGTGTGTATGTCTGCCTGTGTATGTGGTTGTATGTGTGTCTGTGTATGTGTATCTATGTTTTCATCTTGTGTATGTGTATATGTCTTTGTATGTACCCAACATGTGTGTCTGTGTATCTGTGTCTATGCATGTATCTGTGTATGTGTCTATGTATGTGTCTGTGTATGTGTCTGTGTGTATCTGTGTATGTCTGTGTATGTGGCTGTATGTGTGTCTGTGTATGTGTCTGTGTTTTTGTCTATGTATGTGTATATGTCTTCGTATGTGTGTGTATCAGTGTATCTGTGTGTATCTGTGTATGTGTGTGTATCTCTTCCCAAGTTAGTTACTGCGTGTCATTTCAACTCGCAACGGACCTGTGTGGCCTGTGTCTGGCACGCCGTAATCAACTCGAACGGTGCATGGCACAATGTGTCTGTGCATGTCTGTGTATGTGGCTGAGTGTATGTGTCTGTGTAGCTGTGTAGCTGTGTGGCTGTGTGTCTGTGTGGCTGACTGTACGTGTCTGTGTGGCTGTATGTGTATCTGTGTTTGTGTGCCTGTGCATGTCTGTCTGTGCATGTCTGTCTGTGCATGTGTCTGTGTATGTGTCTGTGTATACGTCTGTGTATGTGTTTGTGTATGTGTCTGTGTATGTGTCTGTGTATGTGGTTGTGTCTGTGTATGTGGCTAAGTGTGTGTCTGTGTGACTATGTGTATGTCTGTCTGTGTATGTGGCTGTATGTGTGTCTGTGTATGTGTATCTGTGTCTGTGTATGTGTCTGTGTTTTTGTCTTGTGTATGTGTAAACGTCGTTGTATGTACCCAACATGTGTGTTTGTGTATGTGTGTCTGTGTATGTGTCTGTATTTTTGTCTGTGTCTGTGTCCAATCTCTTTGTATGTCTGTGTATCTGTGTATGTGTGTGTACCTGTGTATATGTCTTCGTGTCTGTTCCCAAGTTAGCTACTGCGTGTCATTTGAACTCGCAACGGACCTGTGTGGTCTGTGTCTGGCACGCAGTAGCCAACTCAAAGGGTGCATGGCTGCTTTGTGTTTGTGCATGTTTGTGCATGTCTGTGTATGTGTATGTGTATGTGTATGTGGTTGTGTCTGCGTATGTGGCTGAGTGTATGTGTTTGTGTGGCTGTGTGTATGTATGTTTGTGTATGTGGCTGTATGTGTGTCTGTGTATGTGTCTGTGTTTTTATCTGTGTATGTGTATATGTCTTTGTATGTGTGTGTATCTGCGTATCTGTGTGTATCTGTTCCCAAGTTAGCTACTGCATGCCATTTGAACTCGCAACTAGCTTGTATGGTCTGTGTCTGGCACGCAGTAGCCAACTCGAATGGTGCATACCTGCTTTTTTCTGTGCATGCCTGTGCATGTTTGTGTATGTGTCTGTGTATGTGGTTGTGTCTGTGTATGTGCTTGTGTTTGTGTAAGTAGCCCAGTGTATGTGTTTGTGTGGTTGTGTGTATGTATGTCTGTGTATGTGGCTGTATGTGTGTCTGTGTATGTGTCTGTGTATATGTCTGTGTTTTTGTCTGTGTATGTGTATATGTCTTTGTATGTGTGTGTATCTGTGTATCTGTGTGTATCTGTGTATGTGTGTGTATCTGTTCCCAAGTTAGCTACTGCGTGCCATTTCAACTCGCAACGGATCTGTGTGGTCTGTGTCTGGCACGCAGTAACCAACTCGAAGGGTGCATGGCACAATGTGTCTGTGCATGTTTGTGCATGTCTGTGTATGTGTATGTGGTTGTCGTTGTGGTTGTGTTTGTGTATGTGGTTGAGCTTCCACCTTGGCTATGGTGAAGGTTTACCGGTAGGAGGAGGAGGGAGAAAAGGACTAGGGAGGAGAGTGGCGAGTTACCTACCTGGTTATGGTGGACACCATCTTTATCGTCTTGTTAGGCGCTGCATCTGGGAGGCCCCCGTTGGGGTAGTGCCGCACCAAGGAAACTCGAGGCAGAGTCAGGCATGGCGGATCGGTGAGCAGCGACTTAGCTGCTTTGTGTTGTCTGTTGGACCGGAAGGGGGCAGCGACATAGCTGCTTTTTGTTGTCCGATGGACATCAGGGCAAGGCCCTAGTAGTCGTAGAGTGTTGGCATGTGAGAGGCGGAAGAAGGAGGGTGGTCATGGCTATGGTGGGCCTCATGTTGTGCCTGCAGTATAAGTGGGATACAGACTTTGATTCTGGTTCACCCATTCGACATAACGGAGACATTTCTTGTTTCGATAAGAGGGAAGGAAATAAGAAGGAGGAGATTGATTGGCGAAGAAGAAGAGTTTTCTCATTCGTTTATGCTGGTGTATATCATCTTCTTCTTCTTTCCTTCTTCTTCTTCTTCTTTTTTTCGTCTCTCTCCTCTCAAGTTCATTAATTTCTTTTTGCAATTGGACAACATTAAACTTTCTGGTGAGTATATACTTCGAAATTGGTCAGGATCGTAACACAAGACAAACGGACACAAAGAGGGTTGGAGAGAGAGAAACACGTATAGAGGTGGAAGAGGGAGAACCGGGCTTGAAGCTAACAAACCAAATGTACAAATTACAGCTCACGGGATGAAGTCCCGCAAGACCCAAAACAAGGAAACAGCAAACACACATACTGTACAGTCCCATAGGGATAATGGGCATGCACCTGCAGACTTGCACAACCATCCAAACAGCAAACATCTACGACCCAACAACCAAGATCTATCTACATGCATGTAGATGGAAACCCATGGTAAGGGGACCCAAGGCTAGGACACACATAAGATAGACCTGCAGGCGCATATCGATTTTCAGAAGGGCAGAAAAAGATAAAACAAGAAGGCTGAAAGGCCTAAGACTACTAAGTAGAGACTACTAGCGACGGGTTCAAGGTTCGAGGCTAATAAAAGCCGGATCGATCTAAAACAATGAAAGAAAGAAAAAAAAAAAAAAAAAAAAAAAAAAAAAAAAAAAAAAAAAAAAAAAAAAAAAACAAAAAAAAAAAAAACAAAGAAAGAAAAAAAAATATATATATATGTATATAGAGTTCACTACTACGGGTCAAAATTATCGATAGAGTCGTCGTTCAATACCTTCATGCCCCCCACTAGTAAACCCTCTCTGTCTCTGTCTCTCTCTCTCTCTCTCTCTCTCTCTCTCTCTTCTCTCTCTCGATGTTTTAAAAAAAAAAAAGAGAGAGAGAGAGAGAGAGAGAGAGAGAGAGAGAGAGAGTACTATCGTGCACGGGCAGCGCAGAGTTGTACAGCAGCGAGCATCACAGATGAAGTGAGACACGACCGTGCTAAGTTGATCATTTCACCTAATACCGCAAAGACTACCATTGTGGTTTAGATTGGACATGATATGCTTTCTGCAGTACATACCGTTGTTTGGCTCACCTTCTATAGTACAATGCCTGTGAATTGCTATTTTTGGCTGTATCACCTCTGCTTTGCCTTTTTTTTCTGTGCGTTGCCTTTGCCTGACACTTTCCTCTTCGTTGCCCCTGCTCTGCTGCCATCTCTATCCGCCTGTCTGACCTCCATCCGTTGTTGTCTCTCCTCATTTCTCATCTTCTCGTCCAACATACCTTGATATTTCTATACCCAACGAGGCTTCGATAACCTATCAACCAGTCTCATGTCCCTGAGCTGGATTGTCACCCTCTTCGAATGGATGGCCACCTCGTTTGTGTTCTCGAAATTGGCGACCAGATAAGCTTCGGCAGCCTCCATCAACGCACGTACAACAGTCATCTGAAACCTGACACTCATATCCGGAGCGATGTCCTTCTCCTCAATCTCGCGCACGAGCCGCATGAATGGTCTGAAAGCCAAGCAAAGGTCAGTCGATCGTTGCAGCTTTCTGATTTTTGTCAAAGTTACCATCCCCGGTCGTCGGCGGCGTTTGGGAGTTCGAGTTGGTGCACCTCTTGTCTCACCAGTCGTTGGTCCCGCCTTCTGATTCACTTTCTTTTTGGCGGAGGCCGTCCGTGCATGTGGCGGTCCGGACGCGCACTTCTTCATCTTCCTCGGACTCTGTGACATCCCCACATTGCTCGGCCCGCCTATGTCAGCTTGTGCTGCAGAGCACCCCCTGTCGTTACGAGGATCACATGGGCCCTCCACCTCAGAAGACAAATGAGAGATGTCTTGTCGCTGCTCTGTCCCTCTTGCGTGGCTGTGATGCACCGCCTAAGCCATCGTCTGCCACATACACAATATCTCTCAGCAGTCCATCTGAGTAGGTCAGATGGAAAGACACACTAAGCGGGTCTCTGAATCTCATGCGGACGTGTCCACCATACTCAAATGTTATGGGATAGACGATGGGGACCCAACCAAGAACTATCGTGCACCCGTGCTTGCGGCGAATGTCAACCATGTATCTGTTCAGCATGTCGCCCTTATGTTGGCCCTGCCCCCTCTCCTCGACCATGGACCACATCACTTGGTTAGCCATGGAGCCATATCCCATACATACCATCTGACGGTCCTCCTCCCTGATCTTCTCACAGCAATGCTTTGCATGTTCAACCACAAACATGTGGTCCTTCACATGTGCATTAAAAATGGAGACACGTGCCACAACCACAAGGAACTGCCAATGCTTCACAACGCCTGCGTGCATCCAAACCAATGGGAGCCAGTGCCCTGATTGTAGTCGTGCTGCCAGCGTGACTTTGCCATCGACAATTGCAGGATGAAAACATCCAGGGACCCAATTGACACGATAGCCATACTATTCAAGGGCCATATGTTGCTGCAGCTGTCCTTCCGGGATCACATGGGCCCTGATGTCCGTTGCAGACTGAACGTCCTCCCTCGTCGCCACATGGTCCCATATCTCCATGCATATTCCATGAAACGTGGCTTTTTTCCCTCTTGCTTGCGAGTGTATGATACAATCGTCACCACTGAACACTTTGCCTTCAACCACGTCTAACTCCACAGGGTTCCGAAGTGGCGGGACGAAGCAGCCAGCAGTATGGAAACGACATGCTATTGCCTCTTCCTCCTTTTCTGTAACCTCCCTGTCCAGATGCCTGAAGGAGAAGTTGTCATTCACGTAATGTGTGTTCCATACATTTCTCATCGCATCACGCACCATTATCCTCACACGGCCATATGGCAATGGGATCGTGCACGGTACCCAACCCCATCGGGGATCCTTCCTTGTGTCACTCTCCTGGAATGTCATACTCCTTGTCGCTTGCTTGCCACCAATCACCCATGGTTGTCCGCAATCAAAAGTGTCATACAAAAAATCGTTCAGTCGGAAACCCCCCTATGCCTCCAGAACACACCACATTTCTAATGTATATCCCCCATTCTCCTGTGTCGTTGCCCCATCGTTTAACCTTAATACTCTGTCATACAAAACTAACAGAGTTATTTTTCACCATGTAATTTTCGTGTGGGCTGGAAATGGAAACCACATGCCATCCACCTTGAACGCAAAGCACAGTGCGCCTTCAACAATACCTGGTTGAACACGATCCGACACCCAATTGATGTCATATGAGTATTGTTCCCCTGCCGATGTCCTCATCACATTTTCATCTCTAACAACACATCCTGTGAGAGATTCCCTTCTTCCCACATGATTCGCCTCTGAGACTCTCTCTTCCCCGACCTTCTCTGCCTCACAAATGTTCCCTCCTGCATCATTCTCTGTATCATGAGCATCACCCACCATATCTGCAGTTTGTGCATATATTGTGGCAAGCACCTCTGCATAGTCCGTGGTGTTCCCTTCCGCTCCGCTGCTCTCTAGTCAAGCCGAATGTCCTTCCTTTCCACCTTATGCAAAACCCTTCAAAATGTCATTTGTGTCCATAGCGTTTGTCTATCCAGAGTTGACTGTTGATTCAATGGCGGGTTCCATCTTTTGCATGAGACATATAATCACAAACACAGAGATGACTACTGATTGATGAAAAAAAGAACAACGAAACCGTGCTGCTGCTGATGATGATGATTGATGATGATTAATGATGATGATGATGAAGATTGATGATGATTGATGATGATTGATGATGATGATGATGATGATGTCATGATGATGATAATAAAGATTCAGATTGGCAGATGATGATGATGATGATGATGATGATGATGATGATGTAATAAAATTGGCGAAAATAAATAAAGAACGTTGGACTTGCGATGCCGTAATGGCATCGGTGTGGAAGATTGACAACTCACTATTGCTGTAATGAAAATAGAAGATGACGATGATTACGATTTTTACAGAGAAGTCTGGATTATGATCATGAAGAAGATAAAAAAGAAGATAAATAACATGGATGACGAATTAGAGAAGTCGATGTGAGGATTGAGCCCTCAGAGGGGGCCTTGCCAGCATGCATATGTTCTGGGCTTAGGCCCCCAGCAAGCCTTGTGCCCGCCCTAAGTGAAGGCGGGTCAAAATATCCACATGAGACCTTCATTCAACATTTCACAGTGGGTATCAGACAGTTGTTGCGCGCCAGTTGGTTGGAGTCCCTCGTAAGCCTCAGACTTCTGCACAAGCAGTTGAGCCCCGGCCTCGGTTGGTTGAGCCCTGGGCGATAGTATGGGAGGCCGGCACATCACACATTGGTCCCTGGCTTCAGAAAAGCAGTATTTCGTCGTCGAGGCCGAGGAAACCAATGGGAAACCAGTACAGGGCCTGAATCTCGACAGCGGCCCTAGCATAAGGGGCGCAACTGTATTACATGGGCCCCATCTCCATTGGGCCTGGGTACAGGTACCGGGGCCCAGGCGCAGGCTCAAGGCAGACCGCCCACATGCAATACTGGCATATAGGCAGAACAGGCGGGTGGGCAAGGATCTTGGCCATTGTGAGCAATACCGGCACGCTGAAGCACTGCGAGGTGCTGCACTGCGCTAGGTTGAGGTGAGGGAGGTTGGCGCTAAGCGGTAGAGCGTAGCCTGGGCACAGGGCACTGGCGGCCATAGCCGGGCTGCATGTGGGCGCAGAGAAGGTAAAGGGCGAAGGTGGTTCTTTGGAAGGTGAAGGGCGCTGTGTGGGATAACAAGGGAGAGTGAGGGTGAAGAGAGAGACATACCTAGTGGAGAGGAAGTCGGCATTGGTGTTGACGTCATCACTCGCTGGTCGTCAAGTTGTCTGGTTGCTTCCATGATGAAGTTGTAGTGTTAGGCTGTAGAGTGGATAGGGCGTCTCGCGCCATTCAAGAGAGAGAGCTACATTGGGTTATGTTGTTGGTGTTGCCCGATTGGGCTTGGACATTGACTCACGATTCTGTTGTATCATTCTCAAATGGATGGTTACTTGGTTCCATTGTGCTACATGCTTTTGCTTTGACTACTTGGACTTCAGTGTGATTTTGCAATTTGGATTTTTGTGCTTCGTCCATATTCATGTTCCTTGCATTTTGGTATTGGAGCAGGTTTGGTTCGCCGCTTACCTTGGTGCGCTGGCGTTCTACTGACTTGGTGCGTTGACAAAGCTTCTTCGCAGTTGGTTCTTGTGACGTCAGGCCAATATTAGGTGCACGGCCGGGGTAGAGAGGTGTGCGCCGGAAGGTTGTACGGCTTGGGATGCCGTGGTGACAGTGGAATGTATGATTGGTGATGAGAGCATGTTGATGTGGCATTTGGTTGAGGTGGCACTGCATTGCGTTGTGGGTGGTACCGAGGCTACGACTGGTCATCAAATGGTGAGAAATCTGTGGTTTAAGGCAACTATCTCCAGGTACGTTGTTCCCTTACCTTATCTACTCTCTCAATCTCTTCTTACCGCGAGGAAGTGAGTCCAACTTGAGAGTCCTCTCTTTTGGTGAGGTGTCGTGTGCGCTCTACCTTGAGAGACAACAATCTTCTCGGTGAAGCATTTGGAAGGAGAAAGGGCGGTGCCATTGAAGGGCCCTGATCGAAGCACATGGGTCACGGTCACCATGCCAACCCAATGGGATTAGTACACACATGCGATGGCTGCTTTGTCCATAAGGGCACTTTGCTGCGCTGATAGAGGGGTGTGCAGACCAAAAAGGCTTATGCAGACGCTCCCAGACCGTCTATAAACATTTTTGGATGCAGTTCCGATCTGATACTGGCTGTGATTGTCGTCCTGATTGCGACGTTAAATAATTCATGAGCGATCTTGGGGGCAGTCCTTAAATAGGTCTCTTGATCAACCAGATCAGTCGGACGTACGGCTCGTTGCACGCGAGGATAAAGAAAGGGCAAGCCTGGTCATAAGCAAGCACCTGCGGCACATGGATGGGCCGACATTGCACACCTATGACACTGTCGCTCAATGATGCTCATCGGTATGTTGGATTGAGGGGAGGGGAGGTTCCAATTTGGTGCTCAACTGTAAACACAACCATATCCACTGTTCATACATCTGCAACATAGTCTGGTTTCATTGTTGATTAGTTGGTTGACAGACTGCTAACACCTCACAAAGAGTTTGGTTTAGGACTGTTGTATACTACCATAGCCAGTTCTATGAAAAGTTTCTGTAAGTGAACTAATCATGATAAGACTAAAATATGTTAACGGTCTTTGTGAATGTTGTAAGCTGTCAGTTGATCGGTTGAGTAGGGGACCTGCCAGACACATTTATTTTTATAAAATAAGGTGTCGGTCAGACACATGCTGTGGTAGGACTCCAACAGGGAGTTGTAGTGCAGATAGTGTTTGCCTAACTGATGAGTAGGTCAGACACCGATGAGGGTAGAGTTGACGATGCAAGGCTGACACGTTCGAGATCACCAAGGGTCCCGCACATGTTTTAGGCCCTACAACCGGGAGATGAGAGACGGCTTCGTGCCGAAGTAAGAGCCTGTGCTCTCGCAGCAGCCAGGGATACAACACTAGCTGCAAGTCAGGCGTTGGCAGCAGCAAACGCCGCAGCTAGGGAACAGGCTGCAGCAGCAGCCAGCGCAGCAGCATCCTCTGCTGCATCCTCGTCTGGGACCCTGTTGGGAATGCCCTCAGGACCCACGGGTACTTTCGGGTCAGTGGGTTCTACTCAGTCCACAAGTCAAATGGCGGGCTCGCAGTTAAGTCCGTTGACCCCACGCGGTAGAGAGCTATTGGAGTTCCACCAAGTCGAAAGGATCCGCGCTCGGTTAGAGAGGGGACAGAAGCAAGCTACCGACAAAGAAAAAGAGAACAAAAATACAACAGCCAGGCTTGATACGTTAGAGGCAGACAAAGTTGCATTAGAGGGTTTGGATAAGTCAGCCATGTCTGACTAAATGAAAGTGTTGAAGAACAGCGTACTGTCACTGCATGTGCATGTGGACAGCAGACTCGGCTTCATGCAGAACTCTTTGGACCAGATCTTGGACCTTTTGCAAAGGCCAGGATTACGGCCCGCAGCACAGGCGTCGTTGCCGTTAACGACGATGTCAGGCCCCTTTCCGGTACAAGCTGACACACAGCCAAGTGGTACGTCTGCAGCAGCCGCACAGACTGTTGCTTCTTCTTCTTCTGGGTCAGCGGTGATAGCTATACCATCACCGCAACAACCTGTTCCTCAACAGGGACAGCAACAAGGTCAATGGTACCCAAAGAGGACTTTGCAGGAGGAGGAACTCAACACATGGTTGAGAATAGTTCCGATGTGGGTAAGGGAAAAGAGGACTTTGCAGGAGGAGGAGGTGATTACTGCTGCATCTTACCTTGAGGGTAAGGTAGCCAAATGGCTAGATGGAATAGTAGCAAAGAGCGGGTTCAGACGACGCATGGCAGACTGGGCTAAGACCCTTACATTAGAAGAGTTCTTAGTTATGGTAGAAGCTCGTTGGCATAATCCACAGCAGGCACAAATTGCCACTGATGCGATGCTCAGACTAGACCAACGAAAGTACAAGTTAGTCAGAGAGTTAACGTCTACCGTAGAGAGCCTTATCGTTGTTCCCGGCATATGTTACGATGACCAGGTCTTACTGACCAGGTTTATGAGATGTATGCCCGAGAATCTAAGGATCTTACTAGTCAGCGAGGCTCGCCTCGAGTATCATTCGTTTGAGACCTTCTCTAGAAAGGCCTTAGATTTAGAGGCTACTCTAGGAAGTGCTCAGCCTAATCCAGTAGACGGGATGAAAAAGAAGAGTCCACAGGAGTGGAAGAAGAAGGGGAGTCGATTGATGATGGTTGAGTCTGATGGGACCCAAACCGAGATCGGGAGCTTTTAGACCTGATTGACAGTACAGAGTACGACGGCGAGGAAACCGCTGAGGGTAGCACCCTCGCCGCAATAGTAAAGACTAAGGCAGGTGGCCGAGGGAAGGGCCATCAAAAGAGTTAAGGGCAGGCCGCCTCCAATCAGGCCAAAGTTGCTGATTAGGTCAAGGTAGGTCTTGATCAGGAAGTGTGGCGGGACCGCCGAGTGCGTGGTGCTTGCATTAACTGTGGTGAATACGGACACACCCAGTACAAGTGCAAGAACGCAAAGGTCATGCAGAAGATACCCCGTAAGGGAGGGGTACCTTCTTCCCAGGCTTCTAGCTCGGGAAACATGTGAGGCCGGTGGAAGTTTTAACTGCTTCTACTCATGGTGAAGTGGGTTAGATACCCTCCCTACTTCATGAGAAGGCCATAGCTAATGACTCTTTAGTCACCCTGCAGACTCATCCAGACCAAACTATGCTTTGTACGATGGATGTGTCTGAAGCCTTAGAAGCTTTGGAAAGCAAGTGGTCAAGCAAGGATCCTCGCGAATCTTGGGTGGCACTAAGTAGAGGTCCTAGAGGGGAACATTTCGTCGTGGAAGTTGCTATAGGGGGGCCGCAAATGTGGTGCCTTCGTAGACATCGGCTCCACATGGAATTACATAAGTCGCGACTGCTTGGAAAGGCTGCACCTAAAGGACCGGGTACAGCACCTTAGTAGACCGGTAGCATCTACTTTGGCCAATAAGGAGCGCATGGTTGTCACAGACTATTGTACTTTCTCCTACGGTGGAGGGGCACTTAATCACAAGATTTCGTTCCTTGTTAGCGACGACTTACCGTTTGATATGTTGTTAGGAGTGTACTACCTTGAGGTTGCCAAGCCCAGTTTGACTGGGACAAGAAGGTGCTAAAGCATAAGTTGCAGGATGGAAGAACTGTGAGACTGACTAAGTATAAGGACAGTAGCTTAATAAAATCCTATAGCTGCTTGTGCGCATCGTCGTTCTACAATTATTACAAACAGAACCACGAGGAGGGTATGTCTCTAAGAAAGGGGAGGCCGTTAAAACACCCCTAGAGATAGAGCACGTCGTTGCTAAGTTCCCTGATCTATTCACAGAGCCTATAGGAGTCGTAGAAAGGGAGGTTGTCCACGCCATAGAAATCATTCCAGGGAGTAAAACTCCAAAGGGAAGGATCTATAGGATGACTCTACTCGAGTTGGACGAACTTCGGCGACAACTGAAAGACCTGACAGAAAAGGGATGGATTCGACCGAGTACTTCCCCCTTTGGATCTCTAGTGCTATTTGTACCGAAGAAGAGGGGTACATTGAGGATGTGCATTGATTACAGAGGCCTCAATGCCATCACAGTGAAGAATGCAGAGCCTCTACCTCTCATAGACGACCTATTGGATATGGTGCAGGGATGTAAGTACTATAGGAAGATAAACCTAAAGTCCGGCTACCATCAGATTGCAATAAGACCTGAGGATCAGCACAAGACTACTTTTCAAACCCGATACGGTCTGTATGAGTTCGTAGTGATGCCCTTTGGCCTTTGCAATGCGCCGGGTACATTCCAGCATGCCATGAATAGGATCTTTCATGACTACTTAGATAAGTTTGTCGTCGTGTACCTTGACGATATTCTTATCCTTATTAAGTCTGTCGAGGAGCATGCGCAGCACGTTGAGACTGTACTTTCACTCCCGCGACAACACAAGTATAAGGTCAACCTAGAGAAATATGAGTTTGGATGCACTAGGATCTTGTACTTGGGTCATGAAGTATTCGCGGAAGGGATTAGGCCGGAAGATGCGAAGGTGTCTAGTATCAGGGATTGGCCACGACCTCAGACTGTTACTGAGCTCAGATCTTTCTTAGGAATGTGCGGCTAGTATAGGAACTTTGTGAAGAACTATTCTACAGTCGTTTCTCCTTTGACTGATCTAACTCGAATTGACACGCCGTGGGACTGGAGTGATGAGTGCGAGTCTGCTTTCAAACGATTGAAGCATGCACTCGTGAATCATGAGGTTCTCATGGTGACCGACCCTCAGAAGTCTTTCATTGTAACCACTTACGCAAGCCAACACGGCATTGGCGCAGTGCTGGCTCAGCAGGATAGGAAAAAGTTGAGACCGATTGAGTATATGAGCAAAAAGATGCCATCAAAGAAACTGGCAAAGTCCACCTACGAAAGAGAACTCTATGCTCTCTACAAGGCACTTGTCCATTGGAGACATTTTCTGTTGGGACGGTTTTTCTATTTGAGAACTGACCATCAGACCCTTAAATGGATCAAGACTCAACCGGCTCTTTCTAATGCACTCAAGCGCTGGATTGAGGTCAGAGATCAGTATGACTTCAAGCTAGAGTATTTGAAGGGAGATTACAACAAGGTTGCGGATGCGCTATCACGTAGGGCAGACTACCTAGGGGCGCTCGTTTCTGAGTTTGGTGTATCTGAGGAACTAACTCAATCGTTGGTGAGAGCCTATCAGGAAGACCCTGTCACGATGGACATCATACGCAAACTTCAGGCAAAAGACAACGCCACAGAAGATGAGTTTGCGATGGTGGACGGGCTTCTCTTTCTTGATAAGGCCGGATTTAAAAGGTTAGTTATTCCATTTAGTGAACATTTGGGTAGTTTATTCTTAGGAGAATGTCACGACGCAACCGGACACTTTGGCTACAAAAAAACGAGTGTCAATCTAGTACAGCGATTTTGGTGGCCCGGAATGCTAGAAGATGCAAAGAAGTATGTGGAGATTTGTCAAATCTGTTAGTGGGATAGGCCGCGAACTCAAGCACCGCTTGGGTTGCTGAAGCCCTCACCTATCCCCGCTGGTCCGGGACAGAGTGTTTCCATGGACTTCATGGACACCCTGGTGACCGGTAGGAGTGGCAAGAGGCACATCTTTGTCATCATAGACCGATTCACCAAGTACGCTAAACTAACTGTCATGCCAGAGACCGCAAGGACTAAACACATCGTCAAGTTGTTTATGGACAACTGGGTGCGTGATTTTGGACTACCAAAGTCCATTGTTAGTGACAGATATGTCCGCTTCACAAGTGAGTTGTGGAAGAAGGCTGCTGAGCAGATGGGCAATCAACTTCATCTGACTTCAGGGAATCATCCCGAAGCCAACTGACAGGCCGAGCAGATGTACAACACCTGCTGAGGCATTACATCAAGCCCAGCCAGGATGACTGGGATAAGAAGTTGCCTCTCATCACCATCCTGTACAATAATGTTGTACACAGCAGTACCGACGTTAGTTCTAATCAGCTACACTTGGGATGGAAGCCTAGATCAGCGCTGGATTTCCTCCTACGTGAAAACCGACCCTCTGCAACTCCAGGCACACTTGAGTATGGTGTGCAGTATGAGAAGTTGCTACAGCAAGCTGTCGAGCACATCAGGAAAGCTCAGCAAGCAATGATAGCTTCTGAGAACAAACATCATCGACAGTCCTCATTTCAGGTAGGGGAACGTGTCTGGGTCAAGGCTAGTGAGCTAGGACAAGAATTCAAGATCTCTCGAAAACTAATGCCTTAGTATTTTGGTCCCTGGGAAGTCCTGGATATAGTTGGGGATGAGATAGATGGTCCTACCTATGTTATTCGCATCCCTGGTCACTTGCGCACTCACCCTGTCTTTCATGCCTCAAAGCTTGCACCTTTCGCTGAGACAGATCAATTCCCTTCAAGGACATCGATGCTGCCCCCAACCATGAATGGCCAAGTGGACATCGACGACATTGTGGATCACAAAGACATGCCTGTTACAAAGCCACTGGGTAGAGGAAGACCTCCCAAACCCAAGAGAGAATATCGCATTAGATTCAGGCATCATACGGATCCAAAAGAAGATCAGTGGTTCACCAGAGAGGAACTGATTGACACAGCTCCTCAAGTGGTGGCAGAATATGAGAGGATGTTAAAAGGGAAGGCACCTGCGAAGTAAGCATCTCAGCGGACTTTCGAAGCTAAGGGGGATGGAATGTGAGGATTGAGCCCCCAAAAGGGGCCTTGCCGACATGCATATGCTCAAGGCTTAGGCCCCCAGCAAGCCCCGTGCCCGCCCTAAGTGAAGGCGGGCCAAAATATCCACAGGAGACCTTCATTCAGCATTTCACGAAGTGGGTATCAGGCAGTTGCCGCATGCCAGTTGGTTGGAGTGCATCGTGAGCATCAGACTTCTGCACAAGCAGTTGAACCCAGGGCCTCGGTTGGTTGAGCCCTTGGCGATAGTCTGGAAGGCCGACACATCACATGTTGGTCCCTGGCCTCAGAAAAGCAGTATTTCATCGTCGAGGCCGAGGAAACTAGTACAGGGCATGAATCTGGACAACGGCTCTAGCATAAGGGGCGCAATTGTATTACATGGGCCCCATCTGCATTGGGCCTGGATACAGGTACTCGGGCCCATGCGTAGGCTGAAGGCAGACCCCCCACACGCAACACTGGCATATAGGCAGAACATGCGGGTGGGCAAGGATCTTGGCCATTGCGAGCGATACCGGCACGCTGAAGCACTACGAGGTGCTGCACTGCGCTAGACTCAGGTGAGGCAGGCTGGCGCTAAGCGGTAGAGCGCAGCCAAGCCGCAGTGCGCTCGCGGTCATAGTCGGGCTGCCTGTGGGCGCAAAGAAGGTGAAGGGCGAAGGTGGTTCTTCGGAAGGTGAAGGGCGCTATGTGGGATAACAAGGGAGAGTGAGGGTGAAGAGAGAGACGTACCTGGTGGAGAGGAGGTCGGCATGGGTGTTGACGTCATCACTCGCTGGTCGTCAAGTTGTCTGGTTGCTTCCATGCTCTAGTTGTAGTGTTAGGCTGTGAAGTAGATAGGGCGCCTGGCGCCATTCAAGAGAGAGAGCTACATTGGGTTATGCTGTTGGTGTTGTCCGATTGGGCTTGGACATTGGCTCACGATTCTGCTGTATCACTCTCAAATGGATGGTTACTTGGTTCCATTGTGCTATCTGCTCTTGCTTTGACTACTTGGACTTCAGTGTGATTTCCCAATTTGGATTTTTGTGCTTCGTCCATATTCATGTTCCTTGCACCGATGATGATTACCACTGGCAACCAAATGAGGATTACAAAAATGACGGTTTGTCCTTGATGAAAAACCCGCGCTGAAATGACAATGATGACAATCTTGATGCTCTTGATGGATAACTTGCACAAGACAAAAAATAGACAAAAGCACATATATAGATTAATGATGATCTCCTAGCCGCTCTCTTGATGATACTCTCCCAGTGGCAATGTGATGATTCTTCAAGTAGGACCAACGTTCTCCCCACTTTGGTGTCCACAGGGCTGACTCCACTTTCCTCCACCGACATTGACTTTCGTCAACTCGCATGAGCTCTCCAGCCTTTTTAAAGGTCTTGGCTATGGAGTACTTCATGTGAAAAACACAGGGAAAATGTTCAAACAGTAGCTGCCGCTACCATTCTCCCTTTTCCTCTGTGCCTCAGGCCAGATGCCACGTCAGCCTGTGACGTAGTAATGACCCAGCGCCTCTGGATACCGCGCATGCGTCAAGCGCTAACCCCCATCTGCTTCACAACATCACAACACCCTCGCACTTGTGCCTCCCTCCCGACGGCTGCCAGCACCGCGCCACGTGTCAGCTAGCATGTTACTAGTCACCACAAGTCAGTGCCTCGCCAGCCACAAGTCACCAGCGCCCCACCACTCACCTATTGCCAGCGCCTCGCCCCCCGACAGCAGCCAGCGCCTCACTGCACTCACACAGCCAGCGCCTCGCCACTTGCGAGAAGCCAGCGCCTCGCAACCTGCGAGAAGCCAGCGCCCCACCACCTCCGACCAGCCAGCGCCTCGCCTGCAAGCAACCAGCATGCCACCATCCGCGTGCCGCGGCGGCCCGGCGCCCGCCAGCCATAGAGCTAGTGCTAGCACTAACGCGCGCCTGTTCCGTGAGGCGCTGAGTCTTTATGGTATCTAAGTAGTATTAGGAATTCGATTGTTGAGTATCGTTTTTGTTTTGTGGCTTTCCACAGGTTTTCCTTCGTTTTAGGTTTTAGCTATGGAGTTTGGTGGTTGTGTTCGCCATAGGTTTTTCGTGATATCGTTTCTTTGAGTTTTTACGGCATTTAGGTAGTATTAGGAATTAGGTTCAATTGAGAAGTGTTTTTGTTTTCTGGTTTTCTACAGACGGATGACTCCGGATGGGGAGTGCACCCGAGGCCAGTTGTCCTCTGTTATTTTCGTCTGATTCTCTGCTGTGTTGATGTAAGCCTTGGGCACCGGGCCCATTCGACAAAAAAAAAAAAAAAAAAAAAAAAAAAAAAATCAATAAAAAAAGAAAAGATATAGTTTGCAATTGCACTTCGGGCAGTGCCACCCCACATGTCTAGAAAGCTGGGTTGTATACGTTGCCCACACAGCAATTCGAAACTGTATTTTGGCCCATAGTGCAATTATAACTCTTTTTTGTGACTCCCGCATAATCTCCCCTATATTTTTCCTTCTTCTTCTCCTTCCTTCGTGGCGTGGTCCCATTAGAGAAGAGGATCGGATAGAATGCCTGCATCTGGACGTGTTCGCGGAGAGGTGCAGGAAATCGAGATTGAACTGCTTTTTTTCATCTCTGCATAAAACACATCCAGATTCAGGCATTCTGTTTCGTCCCCCGTACATCGTACGGGGCGTCCACGTACGGACCGTCCATTCGGACAGACGAACGGTCGTACGGCCGTACGAGGGTGATTTAGGGGCAAAAAAAAACAATATATATATACATATATATATATATACATATATGTATATATATATATATATAGGGTTGCCGGCGTTCGGGACGGGCCGAACACCCGAACCCCAACGCCCGAACGTTTGGGATCCCCACTCGACGCGTTCGGACGTTCGGCCGAACGCGGAAAAAAAAAAAAAAAAAAAAAAAAAAAAAAAAAAGTTTTCAAAAACTCTGAAACAAAAAATGTCATGCAGAAGAATAAACTTAATAACATTTGCCTCAACAGTACGTCCAAATTCCTTACCAAATTTGAAATAAAAATCAAATACGAAAAATAAATAATATTAATGAAAATAAGAAAAAATAAAATGAGAATGAAATTCTTGCGTGGGCGAGCAAGTTTTTAACACCGCCATCTTTGGCGATTTTTCATTTTTTTTTGGCTTTGTCAAATGCCATGAAATTTTATACGTATGTATCTTACATAATAGAGAACCTACAAATAAAGTTTGAAAAAATAATAATTTGTGAAAAGAGAAAAAAGACAAATTAGTAAGTGGGAAAGCAAGTTTTGATACCACCATCTTTGCCGATTTTTCATTATTTGTTGGATCCACAGAATGAGTTCAAAATTGAGAGACAAATAGCTTACATAACCGAAAACTCACAAAAAAAAATCAGAAAAAAATAATAATTTTTAGGTACCAAAATATGTTTTTGCGGGGTCCGAACCCCTTTGAGTTCGGGCCACGTATGGGGACCCGAACGCCCGAACGTTCGGGGGTCAGCTTAGGGGCCTCCGTACATTCGGCCTGGAAACCCTGTATATATATATATATATATATATATATATATACAGGGTTGCTGGCGTTCGGGATGGGCCGAACACCCGAACCCGAATACCCGAACGTTTGGGACCCCCTCTCAACACATTCGCACGTTCGGCCGAATACGGAACCAAAAAAAAAAAACAAAAAACGTTTCCAAAAATTCTGGAAAAACAATATGTCATGAAGAAGAATAAACTAAACAACATTTGCCACAACAGTACATCCAAAGTCCTTACCAAATTTGAAATAAAAATCAAATACGAAAAATAAATAATATTAATAAAAATAAGAAAAAATAAAATGAGAATGAAATTCTTGCGTGGGCGAGCAAGTTTTTGACACCGCCATCTTTGGCGATTTTTCATTTTTTTTTGGATTTGTCAAATGCCATTAAATTTTATACATACGTATCTTACATTATAGATAACCCACAAATAAAGTTTGAAAAAATAATAATTTTCTTCAGGCCCCGAAATAAAGGGAAAACAAAAAGTGAAAAGAGAAAAAAAACAAATTAGTAAGTGGGAAAGCAAGTTTTGACACCACCATCTTTGCCGATATTTAATTATTTTTTGGCTACACAGAATGACTTCAAAATTGAGAGACAGGTATCCTATATAACAGAGAACTCACAAAAAAAAAAAAAGAAAAAAATAATAATTATTAGGTATCAAAATAATTTTGTGCGGGGTAAGAACCCCTTCGAGTTCGGGCCCCGTACGGGGACCCGAACGCCCGAACGTTCGGGAGTCAGCTTAGGGGCCTCCGTACGTTCGGCCTGGCAACCCTGTATATATATATATATATATAGAGAGAGAGAGAGAGAAATATATGGGTGTGGGGATTGAGCCCTCAAAGGGGCCTTGCCGTCTTGCATATGTTCTGGGCATAGGCCCCCAGCAAGCCTCGTGCCCGCCCTAAGTGAAGGCGGGCCAGACATGTGACCGCCCCTAGTGAAGGCTGGTCAGAATATCCATGAACAGACCTTTCTTTCAACATTTTTGTAAAGTGGGTATCCGATAGTTGCAGCACGCCAGTTGGTTGGAGTGCATCATGGATCCCAGACTCCTGCGTGAAGCAGTTGAGCCCAGGGCCTCAGTTGGTTGAGCCCTGGCCACAGGCCAGAGAAAGCCGACACATCACACATTGGACGCTGGCCAATCAGAAAGCAACATTGTGGTAGTAGAGGCCGAGCGAACCAATGGGAAACCGGGAAGGGTCTGCATCAGGACGACAACCCTGGCATAAGGGGCGCAACTGTATGGCCTGGGCCCTTATCTGCATTGGGCCTGGGCGCAGCTACTGGGACACTAGCACAGGCTCAAGGCAGGCCGCCCACACGCAACACTGGCATATAGGCAGAACGGGCGAGTAGGCAGGGAAATTGGCCTTGGCGCTCGATGCCGACACACTGTTGCGTTAGCGAATGCAGGTGCAGGGCAGCGCTAGGCTGGGCTGGCCGCTGGCAGCGCTAAGCGGTAGGGCGCTGCCTGGGCGCAGGTCGCTGGCGGCCATAGCTGGGCTGCCTGTGGGCCCAGAGGAGGAAGGGCGAAGGTGGTTGTTCGGAGGTGAAGGGCGTTGTGTGGGTTATCAAGGGAGAGTGTGGGTGAAAAGAGAGACGTACCTGGGTGGACAGGAGGTCGGCATTGGTGTTGACGTCATCACTTGCTGGTCGTCAAGTTGTCTGGTTGCTTCCATGCTGTAGTTGTAGATATAGGTTGTAGAGTAGATAGGGCGCCAGGCACCATTCAAGAGATAGAGCTACATTGGGTTATGATGTTGGTGTTGCCCGATTGGGCTTGGACATTAACTCACGATTCTGCTGTATCGTTCTCAAATGGATGGTTACTCGGTTCCATTGTGCTATTTGCTCTGGCTTTGACTACGTGGACTTCAGTGTGATTTTGCAATTTGGATTTATGTGCTTCGTCCATATTCATGTGCCTTGCATTTTGGTATCGAAGCTGCTTTGATTCGCCACTTACCTTGGTGCGTTGGCGTTATACAGACTTGGTGCGTTGACGATGCTTCTTCGCAGTTGGTTCTTGTGACGTCAGGCCATACTAGGCGCACGACCTGGGTAGAGAGGTGTGCGCCGGAAGGCTAAGACGACATTGATTGTCGTGTCGACAGGCGGAATGTATGATTGGTGATGGGAGCATGCTGATGTGGCATTCGACTGAGGTGGCACTGCATTGCGTTGTGGGTGGTACCAAGGCCATGACCGGTCATGAAATGCACACTCGGCTCAATTGGTGTGAAATTTGTGGTTGGGGGAAGCTATCTCCAGGTACGGTGTTCCCTTACCTTATCTACTCTCTCAATCTCTTCTTACCGCAAGGAAGTGAGTCCAACTTGAGAGTCCTCTCTTTTGGTGAGGTGTCGTGAGCACGCTACCCTGAGAGACGACAATCTTCCCGGAAGCATCTGGAAGGAGAAAGGGCGGTGCCTCTGAAGGGCCCTGGCCAAAGCACTTGGGTCACGGTCACCATGCCAACCCAATGGGAGTAGGTCACGCATGTGATGGCTGCTGTCTATTTTGGCACTTTGCTGCACTAATAGAAGTCATGTCGGGTGTGCCAACCCATATGAGACGCTTACCAGACTGTCTATAAACATTTCTGGTTAGGGACTCGGTGTTGATTCAGGCTGTGATCTTCGTCCTGTCTGCGACGTTAAATAATTCCTGAGGAGATGGGGGCTCTCCTTAAATCCCTCCTGATCAGCCAGATTAACCTGGGCAGTAAGGCTCGTTCCGTACGAGGGTAAATAAGAGTGGATGGGCTGGCTTGCTCGGCAATGACTTGGGCACAGAGGTGGGCCGACAATACACACGAAGACACCGCTGCTCATTGATGTTATTCGGTATGTTGGATTGAGGAGACGGTAGGTTCTAATTGATGCTCAACTGGAAACACAACCATACCCATTGATCATACATCTGCAACATAGTCTTGTTTTATTATTGATTAGTTGGTTGTCAGACTGCTAGCACCTCACGGACATATTAGAGTAGGACTGTTGTATACTACCATAGCCAGTTCTATCTAATGTTGTTGTAAAAGAACTAATCAACGATAGGATTAGATTATGTGTACAGTTTATGTGAATATTGTTGGACGATCGCTTGAAAGTGGTGAAGTAACCTGCCGGACTCCTATTTTATTCTTAGAAAGTTTAGAGTCGGTAAGACACAAGCTGTGGTAGGACTCCAGTAGGAAGTTGTGGTGCAGATACTGTTTGCATAGTTGTTGAGTGGGTCAGACAGCGGTGAGGGTAGAGTTGATGATGAGAAACACAGGGTTGGAACTAAAGAGAGTTCTGTTCGTGTAATAGATCCTAGGTACCGGAGTTAAGCAACGGCCTAAGGCCGGAGTAAGAGCCCATGCACGAGCAGCGGCCGAGAGAACAGCAAGAGAAGTTGCATAGCTGGTAGCAGCAGTTAACGTAGCACCTAGACAGGCCGCCGCAGCTGCAATGGCTACCGCAGCAGCATCCAATGCTGCCCTCTCGTCTGGGACCTCATCTGGGGCACAGCTGGGAACGCTCACCTGGTCCCCGGGCATCTCTAGTACCGTAGTTTCTATTGTCTCCACTTGTCAAATGGCAAGCTCGCAGTTAAGCCTGTTGACCCCACGCCGGCGGGAGTTGAGGGAATTCCAGAAAGTCGAAAGGATCCGTGCACGGCTAGTGAAGGAACTTCAGGAAGCCACAGAGAGAAAGAGAGATAGGATAGTCAGGTTGGAGAGAGTAGAGGCCGACAAAACTGCGTTAGAGGCAACGGATGAGGCAACATTGTTTGACCCAATGAAGGTGTTGAGGTCTAGTTTGCTCTCACTACACTCACGCGTAGTTAGCAAAATGGACTTCATGCAAGACACCTTGGATTAGACATTGACTCAGTTGCAGCAACTAAGCTCTAGGCTGCTCGAAGTTTATAGATCGTCACTCCCTAAGATGGTAGTGATAGGCATTTATCCCCAAGCTGGCACACAACCAAGCGGTTCATCAGCAGCAGCAACACAGACTGTAGCTTCTTCGTCTTCTAGTCAGGCGGTGACAGCTACTCATTCACCGCCACAGCAATCTGTTCCACCACAGGAACAACAGCAAGTTCCTTGTTCTCAAAGACCCTGAAGAGGGCTCCCCTTCCTGAAAAGGAGGATGATCTTAATCTCAGGTTGAGATCGGTTCCGATGTGGGAGAGGGCCAAGAGAACCTTGCCGGAGGAGGAAGTGATAACGGCTGCCTATTACCTTGAAGGTAGAGAAGCATACTGGCTTAGTGTGTTCATAGCGAAAGTCGGAGATGGATGACACATAGCAGATTGGGGTAAGACCCTATCTTTAGAAGAGTTCATCGACAGGGTAGAAGCTCGCTGGCACAATCCGCAGCAAGCTCATCAGGCAACAAACGTCATGCAAAAGCTTGGTTAGGGAAATATAAGTCAGTCAGGGAGTTTACGACTACCGTTGAGAATCTCATTGTTGTCCTAGGCATTCGCTATTTCTCCCTGAGAGTCTGAGAATACAGTTGGCATATCACACTTCAGTAGACGAAAGAAGAAAGGAGAGTCCACAAAAGTGAAAGAAGAAGGGTAGACAAATGATGAGGTCAATGACCTTTCTGACCTGATGGACACACCAGAGGATGACGGTGAGGACTATGCTGAGGGTAGCACCCTTGCCGAGGTATTAAAAGGCTAAGGCGGGTGTCCGAGGAAAGGGCCATCAAAAGAGTCAAGGGCAGGCCGCCTCCAATCAATCCAAAGTTGATGATTGGGTTAAGGCTGGCTTAGATTAATGTGGCGGGACCGCCGTTCGCATGGAGCTTGCATTAACTAGGTGAGAGACCGTGAGAATGAGCATACCCAACATAAGTGCAAGAATGTGAAGGTCAGGCAGAAGATACCCCTAACGGTGAAGTGGGAATACCCTCCTCACTTCATGAGTTGGCCAACGCTAATGACTCTTTAGTCACCCCGCAGACTCATCTGAACCAAAATATGCATTGCACATTCGAGGTGTCTGAGGCCTTAGAGGATTCGCAGAGTGAGTGGTCAGACAGGGACCCTAAAGAATCCTGGGTGGCACAAAGTTGTGGTCCTAGAGGGGAACATTTAGTGTGGAAGTTGGTGTAGGAGGCTGCAAATGTGGTGCCTTCGTTGACATCGGCTCCCCGCGGAACTGCATAAGCTCTAACTGTTTGGAAAGACTGCACCTACCGGACCAGGTACAGCATCTTAGTAAACCAGTAGCATCTACTTTGGCCAACGACGAACGCTTAGTAGCAAGTGAAAGACTATGTCAAGGACGTAGTCTAGACCTTGTCTTTTGGAAGAGGGGAACTTCATCATAGGATTTCGTTCCAAATTAGTGACGAGTTGCCATTCGACATGCCGTGAGGAATGTACTGCCTTGAGGTTGCCTAGCCCCAGTTGGACTGGGACAAGAAATTGTTGAAGCATGAGTTGCCTGATAGGAGAACCATTAGACTAGCTAAATGGGAGGCTAGTAGGTTGTTTAAGTCTTATGCGTGCTTATGTACAGCAACGTTCTACAAATACTACAAGACCAAGAGGAGGGTATGTACCTAGTCTTCGTCTTTGAGAAAGGAGAAGCCGTTAAAACACCCCCAGAGATAGAGCATATCGTCGCTAAGCCCCCTGATCTGTTCAAGAAGCCCACAGGAGTCGTTGAAAGGGAGATAGTCCACGCCGTAGAAATAATTCCAGGGAGTAAAACCCCAAAGGGAAGAATGTATAGGATGGCCCCGACCGAGTGGGACGAACTCTATCCACAACTGAAGGAGCTGACAGAAAAGGGATGTATACGGCCTAAGTACTTCTCCCTTCGGATCGCCAATGTTGTCTGTAACGAAGAAGGGAGGAAGTTTGAGGATGCGCATTGACTATAGAGGCTTCAATGCCATCACAGTGAAGAACGAAAAGCCTCTAAGTGGCTAGTATTAGGGACTGGCCACGTCCTCACACGGTGACTAAGGTTAGATCTTTCTTAGGGATGAGCGACTACTATAGAAATCTCGTAAAGAACTATTTTGCAGTCGTCTCTCCTTTGACAGATCTTACTCGACTTGACACCTCATGGGACTGGAGTGATGAATGTGAGACTGCCTTCAAACGATTGAGGCACGCACTCATGAATCACGAGTTTCTCATGGTTCCCGATCCTCAGAGACCATTTATAGTAACCACTGACGCTAACCAATATGGGATTGGCACAGTGCTGGCTCAGCAGGATGGGAAGAAGTTGAGGCCGATTGAGTATGGACAAAAAAATGTCATCTAAGAAGTTGGCTAAGTCCACTTAAGTGAGGGAACTCTATGCCCTATACAAGGCCCTAATCCACAAGAAACATGACTGTTGGGTAGATTCTTCTACTTGAGGACTGATCATCAGATTCTAAAGTAGACTAAGATTCAACCTATTCTGTCCAATGCCCTCCAGCGCTAGAATAAGGTCATAGACAATATGACTTTAAGCTAGAGTAATTGAAGGGGGAGAATAACAAGTTGCTGATGCGTTGTCACATAGGGCACTAGTTTCTGGATTTGGCATATCTCACGAGCTAACTCAATTGATGGTGGAAGCCTATTAGAAAGACCATCTCCTGATGGATGGATTATGCTTTCTGGATAAGGCAGGGAATAAAAGGTTAGTTGGCCCATCTCGGGAAGTTTTGGATGTAGTGGGGAATGATTTGGATGATCCGTCCCAGATATCCGTATCCCTGATCACCTGCGTACTTACCCAGTTTTTCACGCCTCAAAGCTTGCATCTTTTGCTGAGACAGATCAATTTACTTCACGGAGATTAATGTTGTCCCCAACCATGGATGGCCACGTGGACGTCGACGATATTCAAACGAGAATACCAGGTCAGATTCAGGTATCGTACTGATCTTGAAGAAGATTGTTGGTTCACTAGAGAGGAGCTGATTGAGACAGCACCTCGGTTGGGGAATATGAAAGACAGCTGAAGGGGAAGGCACTTGCAAAGTAAGCATCTTTGCGGACTTTCGAAGCTAAGGGGGATGGAATGTGAGGATTGAGCCCTCAACAACGGAAAAATTGTCGCCGAAATTCAACAAAATTTCATTTTGATGTCTAACTTATTCACGCCAGAAGGGGTGTGACCAACTGTTGAAACTGGGTCTTCTGCTGTGTTCAACTACTCATCAACATTATCAACTTATTCCCAACGAGTCCAACATGGTTTCCAACAGGTCTCAAACTTTTTCTCAACGACTCCAATATGGTTTCGTACAAGCCTCCAACATGAACCAACACGTATCCAACATGGTTCTTGACCCATATTTCGGTACATGATAGGTGAGAGAGTGCATGTGTGTGTATGTGGCGGTCGTGCACTACGGCCCGGTCCTATAAAATTGCGTGTTTTTGTGATGTGTATTTCCCCCCCCCCCCCC
>BFEA01000389.1:1343749-1361249 GCA_003427395.1 Chara braunii | reverse complement strand
GGATATGACCCCGAGGCAAAAGTTGTTCAGTGTAGTTTTTGGCATAACATATATTTTTTTCAGATTTTTCTCAATTATTTTTTCGTTTTGTTTTTCATGACCGTGGACCACGGTCATGACCGCGGCCTCGAGGCCGAGAGCGTTGTCCGTGGTCGTGCCCTGCGGCCACCGCAACCGCGAGGAATTCATAGCTCATATTTTAAAAAATAGACATCGCACCAGATCGGAGAGCAGGCCAAGCCCATAGGGATGCCCCTGACCTGCCTACACTCATAGTCCCCCATGCGTAGCACGTTGTTGGCGATGCACCATTCCGTAAGCTAGCAGACATCCTCTTCTCTGAACAGCATAAAACCCATTGCCTCCTCTTGATCGTCATCCACCCATGATGACCACAACTTGCCGTCCGCACCCACTTTGATTTGAATGGGATGGCTCGAACTCCTCTCCCTCCGCACTTGCATCACACTCTGCACATAGAACCTCACCGCCGCCAGTAGACTATCTTCCGAGTTGTTTGTGGGAATCGTCTCAAAGCATCTCGTGATGTCTGTCGTGAAGACGAAATAGACCTTCCCTGGCAGGTTCGCACCGAATTCTCCTACAGAGGCTACTGACCACCATAGGTTCGGCTTCACTCCGTACTGTTCCTCCACCTCCAAGCTCCTCTCCTGACAAAATATCTTCACCCTGGGGAGAAGAAACCGAAGCAGATAAGTGCAAAGGTCCGCTGCCGGGAAAACAACTGTATTGGTCGTAATCCAGCGGAACGTGCCTTTGTGCGCTTTGTACACCGCCATTAGGTATGAGAGAGTCGCTGGTGCAATCGGAAGCGTAGGCATAGCAAAAAGTTCGCCCAATATTCTCGCGATGACCGATGCAGGGGGGGCGGTGATACTGGCGAACTCAGAGTCGGACAATCTCTGAAAGGCGAGCTCCCGTATGAAGTTCTAACACATGAAGGCTGGAGTGTTTATGGCCTTATCCGTCGGACAAATGAGGAAGCGGCCGGTGAGGAACTCTAGTTCCCGCTTGACAGCTGGATGCTCGAACGACTCTGTGGTTACGTGCCTATGTTGCTCCCGGTATGTTGCCATCCTCGCCCTCGCCTTCTTCAAGATTGTCCTCCGTAGAAAAGACTGGGTGGACGCCGTGAGTTCTCATAGTTCCATTACCGTCGCCATGAGCCTGTCCAAGAATCTGTCCACCTTGTTGTCCACCTCGTCCACGTCTAGGGCCATGCATGGGATATGATTCAGTCTAGAGTTGATGATGCCTTTGAGTAGTGGGTTATCCGTAATCCATGAGTCCAAAGTAATCACATGCATACACCCTTCGCTCTGGAGCAACTCGATTGATGCATTGCTGCACATGTCCGAGTATCTGCGATACCTGCACGGACACTGCTCTAGGTCGTAGGTCTCCATCCACTATGCGACATTAAAATCGGAGAATACTTCCGCCGGTCTGCCTAGTCTAGAAGCGATACTATTGTTATAGGTCCAACTGATCATGGTGTGTCGTGTCATCCCCTATTATTCTGGTCAGGACCTCGTTTATCAGCTTTCTGATGGAAAGTGGTTCCATCACCCTGCTGGTGTATCTCACGTGTGAAAAACCATCGCAATCCGATTCCTGCTTCCTCCAAGATCTTCGGCCAGTCGATAGTGTGGTTATCTGCCCTTGGGCATTGATGCTGCTACTCGGGCCCTGCGCTTCAAAGTTCACAATCACAGGACACGGGTTGTGCCGGATGGGATAGTGAATTTTCGAAGAACCAAGGGGGGAAGCAGGATGGGGGAAAGAGATAAAAACAAAGAAAGGCAAGATTAGAAAGGGGAGAGAGAGGGAAAAAAAAAAACCACCGAAAAAAACAGTCAAGATTTTTTTGTCAATTTTTCCGAGGGGGGTCATGCCCATGTAGGTCGCCCGCTGGAAGAAGCAACACCCGCTTTTCCCCCACCTCTGTTCTTCGCACCTTTTCTTCTTCCTCTCCCAGTCTGGATAAGTGTCGATTGCGCCGAGTTCTCTGTTGAAAGGAGGATGATGGGTGGATGAGTCAGTCCCTTGATCACCATCACTGGGTGCTGAGAAGGTGGGAGCGGGGAGGGAAAGGTCCGGTTTCCTGCTGCCTACATTTGTGTGCATCGGTGTTCCCCTGTAAGTAGGCTCGTGACATGCAAGCCACAGAGGTTACTCATGTTAGTACCGCCGCCTGCTTGTTGCATTTCGGTGATCACCATCGTTGGTTGCAGATAAGTAGAAAAAGAAGACGAAGAGGGAGGTGGAGGAGGAAGAGGAGGGGGGGGGGCGGGGGAGGAGGGGGAGGAGGAGGAGTAGGAGGTTTAGGAGGAGGAGGGTGAGGGGGAGCATCAGGCACCGGTGCCACCCTGCGAAAGTTGAGCGTGGTCTGTCCTGGAACTTGTGCAACCCCACCCCTTTTCCGCGCCGTCACTCGCGGATAGC
This sequence comes from Chara braunii, assembly GCA_003427395.1. Classification (NCBI taxonomy): domain Eukaryota; kingdom Viridiplantae; phylum Streptophyta; class Charophyceae; order Charales; family Characeae; genus Chara; species Chara braunii. The sequence continues at coordinate 1,358,783 of BFEA01000389.1, read as the reverse complement.
TGAGTGGCTGTGAAACTGCACATTCATTAAACACGGGTTTTCCGTTCAAAAACTGAACGGAATGCACACAAGTGCAATGAATGGGACCGAACGCGGAGTTCAATTCTGCTGAGGGAAAAAAAAAAAAAAAACTCAAAATATTCCGAAAAAAAAAATGTTATTAAGAGAAATAAAATAAACAACATTTGCCTAAGCATTACATCTTAATTCATTACCAAAATGGAAATAAAAATAGAAACAGAAAATAGAAAAAGCAAAAAAAGAGTTGAAATTAGTGAGTGCGCGAGTACGTTTGTGACACCGCCATCTTTGGCGATTTTTTATTGTTTTTTGGCACATCCAAATGCCCTAAAACTTTACAAATGTGTATTTCACATTATACAAAACTCATGAAAAAAGTGTAAGAAAATAATAAATTGTTTTAGGTGGCAAAATAAAGTGAGAAATAAAAATAAAAAGTAAAAAAATGAGTGGGCGAACACGATTTGACATCGCCATCTTTGGCGATTTTTCATTTATTTTTTTGCCTTAGCAAAATGACTCCAAAATTGACAGCCATGTACCCCACCTCATACAAAACCCATTAAAAAAAAATCGGAAAAAAAAACAAGTTTTTTTTAGGCATCAAAATTATTTGTTTTTTTTTAAAATAAAAAATACAAAAATAATTGAAAGCCGTTCAATTTTAAACGCGAATTGAATCCCGCGGGACCGCGTTCAAATGCACATTTGAACGCGAACGCGCTTCACGACATTCAAACGGTTACATAGCTGAGTGAAACCTTGTTGGTTTCTCGGGGATCCGCGTGAGGCGCATAATTCGTGCAAGTAAAGTAGGGATCGGATAGTTCCATAAGAGGTCTTCCTTCAACAGGCTCTCTGTGTCGAGCATCGTATCCCTCTAGAGTTCCCTTACATATCCCATCATCTGAGCTCTGAGAAAATGAAAGCTAATGGTGGCAAGTACCCCGTCCCTCCACGTGGTCCTGAGGTAGTGGATGAACATCGATGTCCTGATTTTGATTGAGGACATATCCGGAAACAATATATCTGGGTGTGCAAGCAAATACCAGAGGGCATGATCAAACCCCAATGGGGTGTCTTCGCAGTCCTTGTTTCTCTCCCTCTTGCATTTGCACTTGAGATATGGTCTCCCCACACTCCATATCTTCCTTAGGTTCCCGAGGTCTAGCGTGTCCTGTTGTCTAATCGCTTTCTGCCACATCCCATAGCTCGTTTCCCCACATTTATCCTGATCTAATGCTCGCATGGGTGGGAATTTAAGATCCTGAGGGTCTAGCGGGGGGACCTTCCAGGAGAACTTCAGCTTCCGTTTCAGTACCTAGCCCTACATTCCTTTACTTGTGCATCTGTCACATTCCCCAGGAACTGGAGTGCTCTGATGGAGATCGATGCGATATGGTTGAAGGTTTTCGTCTTCCAAATCGCATGCCGGAAACCTGTGGATGTGTGTTCCACCCAATATGTGGATGCTAAGGGGGCGAACACTGTGTATTGGTCCTGTTAAGAGGCGTTACCACCCGTCCAGCTGGTTGTGAGGGGGGAATCTCTGATGGTGGCTGTAATGGCAGCGATTGCCCGTTCCATCTCCTCTTTCTCCTCCGCCTCGATCGCAAGATCATAGCATCTCGCTACTTGTTTGGCCCTTGCGTTACGCAAAGCGCCCATCCGGATATCGGGCACCCGTCCTTCCAGGTGCGAGTCATCCAACCCCCAGATACTCAGGAGGATCTGTCCGAGGCAGCTCTTTCCCCCAACTCCCTACACTCCCTGGTACACTCCTGTTTTCTCAACTCAAGCTTCCCGCACAAGACCCTTAGTTCATCGTCGAACTCCTCCCTATTCTGATCCCATGCTCCCGCGAGAACAGCGAGGTCACTTAAACAAAGCATTTCAAAGAAATGGGGGAAGCGTCCGGTGTCCCATGCATTTTTTATCGCATCCATGACCCCCGGGTTAACGCAAGTCGTTAATGCTTGCATAGGTTTTGCGGGCCAAGCGCATTCCGTTAGCCATGGGAAGCGATGCGTTAATTTATTCCACCATCCACCTGGGAATGATTCCTTGGGATGTCTATGTGAATGCGCAAAAAAGAACGAAAAAATAGGGGGAAAAAAAGAAAACAAAGGAAGGAAAAAAAGGGGGGGGGGGGAGATAAAGGAAAGACGAAGGAGGGAAAGAGGAGGAAAGAAAAGAAACGGAAGAAGGAAGTCGGAAAACCGAACGAACATGCGGAAAACGAAAAACAAGAAAGGGCACGGATGATGAGGAATGTTCTCCGGAGAAGGGAGGTCCCCCGCAAGCCGGAAGTGATGGGACAATCCTGACAGGGAGGTTGATAAACCGTAATGGGGAGCAGGGAGGGAGGGGGAGAGGGGAGGAGGGGAGGGTGGAATGCGGACGGAAAAAGAGGCAGGCGATGCTCTCATTGAATCAGAAGGGGAAGAGAGATAGGGGTGTATACATTGGTCAAGCATTGAGAGAAGAAAGGGCTAGTCTGTACATTCGACAACACAACAAATAGTCCTTTCTGCAACAACCACAAAACAATGCCCACCTCGTCCCTCTGCTGTCCATCATTCACTTGGTTCCATATAGAAAAAGAAGGGGAAAAAGAGGAAGGGGAAGATGAAGAGGAACGGGGAGAGGGGGAAGGCGGAGAAAAATCAAATCCCGCTTCAGCTCTATCCTCCAGATCTGGCGCGTTCCTGCATCCGCGTGGATCATCTTGCCGAATTGCGGGAAGGGCGTGGCGATTCCCTGAAGCGCTTTTCTGCCCCATGCCACGTGGGGCGTCATCAGAGGGGGGGACATCTTCCACGATCTCTGGAAGGCGGGGGGGTGGTGTTGTTCGGGTTATGAAGGGGGGTGCAGTGAGACAGGGATGATGGAGGGTTGTGGGGTCAAGGGATGAGGGACGGGGCGGGGGGGAGGGGGAGGGAGAGGTCATGCGGAAGGGAGTAGATGAAGTAGAGGACGGAAAGGAAGGAGAGGAATGAGAGGAAGGCCAAAAAGGCGCACGTCGAAGCCTCCGCCATCATTTTATGGTCCATTGCTCCGCTTCTTGCTACGCTTGCTGCCTAGCTAATAACCAAGCCACCCTTCAGCGCCCAACACAAAGAAATGGCAGCAGCAGCTGGCGAGGAAAAGGGTTGCGAAGCAGATAGTGCCACCGATCAACAACTCAAAACGCTTAGCCGATAAGAGGAGAAAGATTCTCTCGGAAAGACAAGCAACAAGCAGTGCGCAGGCTATGGCGAGACAGGGAAGCAGGGCGAGGAAGAGGAGTATGAACGTGGCGTTTCATGCTGGTATGGAGGGGGATAGGCGGGGCAGAGCAGGTTCAGCAGGGCAGGTAGAGGCGGTATGCATGACGTTCGGCCTAGGAGTGCTTAGGCGTCGGGATACGAAAGCAACACCGGGAGAGTCCCGATTGCCAGGAACGTTACCACTTCCTCCACCTCCTGGTGCTCTTTTTTCAAGTCCCAGTCGGCGCAGAAATCCTTGCCCCCGCCGCCCAACTCAACCCTTCACAATCACGGAAACCGGAAGCCCCATTTGCTGTCAGAACCATTAACCGTACGGTGGTCCGATGAAAAGAACCCCCTGTGTTCTGTTCTGATATAGTTGCTGTGTTCGTCCGAGAATAGCAGAACACTATCGCTCCTATTCACCCATTTATACGCAGCTATCCTACAGCCGGAAAGGAACAAAGAAAAAGAAAAAGAAAAAGAAAAAGGAAAAGAAAAAGAACAGACGAGGAAAAAAACAAAAGAAAATGGAAACAACAACAAAGGAAAAAACGACAACGGGAGTAAAAACGGAAAGCAAGGAAGAGAAGACGGAAAGAAAAAAAGGAAGAGAACCATGACTGACCCACGGTCTACTCGGGGTACCAAGCATCTGCTTGTTACCCAAGTCCCCCGACCTTTTCCGTCATGATCCGAGAGCGAGCTGCTCCCAAAATCCTTACTCAGTTGATTCACATTGCCCAGGGAGGTTTTTCTGGGGATTATGCAGCCAGGTCTGTGCCGCCCTCATTATTCCTACGAAAAAAGGTGGAAAAGGGGAGAAAAGACAAAAGAAAGAAGGAAAAAAAGGAAAAAAAGGGGGGAAAAAGGAAAAAGGGAACGGAAAAGAAGAGGGGCAAGAAAAGGAAAAAGAAAGAAGGAAGAGAGAGAGAGAGAGAGAGAGAGAGAGAGAGAGAGAGAGAGAGAGAGAGAGAGGACCTCCAGCTCCTGTTGCTTATCATCCTCTCTCACCTGCGTGTGTGTGTGTGCGCGCGCGCACGAGTATGTGTGTGTGCGTGTGTGCACGGGCACTCATGTGTCCCCAGTGTTCTTGTGCTTCTTTCGTATGTGCTCTGGGTACTACAAGCTCCACTGCCTTGTCTTCCATATCAGGGCCTTGCCTCCTCGTTATCTTCTCCTGATCCCCAACCGAACCCTCCGTCCATCTGTCCTCCCTTGTATTTTAGCGTTTTTTTCTGCAACTTCTGCGGGTGCATAATAACGGAAGGTGGTATCGGTGTTTCCTGGCTGATCGTCGAGTACAAGAGCATAGCTACTGCAGAGTCGCAGGCTCTTCTAGCACGGCACTTCGCACCGACAGAGAAGACAACATTAATACGGCTGATCCCTACTAGCATTCCTACTCCTTCTCCACGCATCACCACGGTGGCATTTAGCAATCAGATGAGGTAACGTACCATACGAGACTTCCACAAAGATTCTGAGAACACGAAGCCTAAAGATAACGAAATCCAAGGACCATATAATTAAGTCCAGCCACTCCATTCTGTAATACGAGAAGAAACACGAAGCGAGATCAATTACACAGGGTATAGGAGTGAGGAAAGGAGGAACCTATTCTTAGAAAGCACATCACGGATGAGAGACTACACGTGGCGGGAATAGGGAAGAGGGGAGGATGAGTTGGGAAGGGGAGGGAAGACGACAAAGAGGAAGAGATAGGGGGAAGGGGAGGGATAGTGGAGGTGCAAAAGGGAAGAGGGAAGGAGGAGGAATTAGGAGAGTAAAGAAACCACGAAGATAAGTCAGGCTCGAACCTCGTGCTGAACTTTGTGATGCCAACGCAGGAATTATGCATGACTCGAATCTGCACGCTGGGAGAGGGCAGATGCAGTCAAGCTGTATTGTCAGCGCACTCATGAATTCCAGCCGTGATCATAAATGTTACCGTAATTCGGATTTGTCGTTTTGTGTTCAGGTTGATGCAGGAGCATCGTTTGTGCATTCAAGAGCAATCCTTTCTGTTCGTGAACATCCTAATCCAGGACAAGCAAGAAGAAACTTAGCTGGAAAAAGTGTGAAAAACAGCTTCGCGTTAAGGGGACATCGGACTTGATGTCCGATCCAAACCGTTGATTAATCCGTTCTCTGTGCTAGCCAAGCAGCAGCCTTGGGAGCTATGAATCCTCCCCGGTGGAGGCCAAGCGAGGTCTAGGCCGCAACCCCACGGTATGGAAAAAAAAAAAAAAAAAAAAAAAAAAAATCAAACAATTCTGGAAAAACAATACGTAATGCAGAAAAATAAACTGAACAACTTTTGCCTTCTGTGGTCATATCCAAAAACTTTACCAAATTTGAAATTAAAAAACAAATAAGTTCCATAGTTTTTCTTACTAGAAGAAATAAAATAAACAGCTTTTGCTTCAGGAAAAGTAGTTTTTGAATTTTTGAAATTAAAAGAAGAAGTGAACAAAAAAAAAATTAAAAATTGCGCGATGTAGATCTTAAAACCATCTACGACATTATATTTTTTATTATTACTTTTTAGAATGTTTTGAAGCCTAAAACAATTCCTGAAAATTGCGGCCGCAGCCAACCGTAGCCAACCGCCGCCAGAGGGGCAGCGGCCGTGATCCCAACCGCACGCCGAGATTGACCCGGCAGCCTCGGGTGATACATAGCTTGGGAGTAGAGCAAAAATAGTGGGGAGATCAACAACCCAAACCAGCTCGTCAACAGGGGATGCAGTTTTAGTCTCGTTTTTTCTTTTCTGCTTTTGCTCGTTCTTTTACTTCTCCTTTTTTTTTCTTACAATGACGAACAAATTTCTGGTTGTGCTCGTTCTTTTACTTCTCCCTTTTTCTTTTCTATAATGACGAAAAAAATTCTCGATTGAGACGCAGCAAACGAAACAGATCAAAGGACCACGAGAGTCATGCCTGGAACCAAGTCCGACTCACTGGGAGCGTGATCACCTACCGTAGTTCTCGAGCATTTGTCGAAGCGGCCAAAGTACGACCACGAGATTTCCAGACAGGACGGATCTGAGCGGCCGGGGCTCGAGAACTGGTCCATCCCAGAAACCTGTGGGATCTCGCTGCCGTTTCTCGAGCTCCTATATTTGTTGGATTTCGCGTTCGCAGCCGTCTGTGTGCACAATTCAATGACATGCTTTCCCGGAGTGCATGAGAGTTGCAATCCCAGCCAGGGGCGACGTCACGCTATGCTTAGCGTGCCGTCTATGACCGTCAGCATGCACAAAAAGGGGATAACTGGTGGAAAGCGGCCACTGGGAGATCTCGACACATTTAATCAATCACCTGGATTGCGAGAGAGACTTACCGCACGAGCCATCGCCCGATGCGCGGTCTATCATCTCCAAACAGTTACTCAGGTTCCAGCTCCGACTGCTTTCCTCTCTTCTGAAATGGAAACGTACATGTACATGTATGCTACGGAAGCTGCTGTGCCGCTTGCCGGCTATGACCCGGAAATCAGTCAAGATCGACGGTCAGGATCAAATAGCACTTTGGCAGCTTGGAGACAGCGGCAGTGGGACCGTCCTGGTTGCCTTGATTCGTCATATCTGTAATGGTTGATTAAATGTTGTGTGGCGATCTCCACGGTGAGAAATGAAGAATCAAAGTATGTGAGTGAAATCTCATCCATAAGGATGCCAGTGGGTGAATGGGTCTTTTCCAGCGACAAGCAAAACGGACAAGAAAGCCGAGGAAAGAAGAACTGAACGAGATGCGAGAAATATTGCAAACACGAGCCCGACAAATGAAACAGACAGAAACGAGATCAGAGAAAACCCAGCAATGTGAACGAGCCATCCAGCATGGGGACAAACTCTTACGTAGAAGAAGGGAGAGACGACTCCCGAAAGGCAATCTTGAACTCTTCTTCGGGCGGAGGGGGGGGGGGGGGGGGGGCGGCGAAGGGGAGCAGGACGCTGGGGTTTTGGCCTGGACGAGGAGAGGGGTTTTCAGCAAGTGAGCAAATTGGCAAAGGAAGCTCCTGGACGATGCAGCGGGGAAAGCAAAGAGGATTAACAGGATGACACGCGCAAACCAAGAAAGGGTCCACTCCACAAAATGGGGGCACAGAAAAGGTAGAACGGAAAAACGAGAGGTTGGCAAGTCTTTCCTCATGACAACAAATAAGATTCCGTTCGAAAAATAAAACTGAGGGATTGAGTGACCATGTAAAGCACAAAGCTTACAAATTGAAGCAGCACGAAGCTTACAAATTGAAGCAGCGCCCTGAGAGCACGCGAGCTCAGTACCTTGAGCAAAATCTCATTCCGCGAAATTCGAAATCCTAACACGATAAGTCATTGAAAACAGTTACTCCCTTCTCGTTTTCCTGGACGTCAATATTTCAGCAACACCAAGAAGAAAGAGATAAGGCGCTCTCCGGCATCAGATCAAGATTCAAGAATGCCAACACAAGGAAAGGTGGGGTGGAGAGAGAGAGAGAGAGAGAGAGAGAGAGAGAGAGAGAGAGAGAGAGAGAGAGAGAGAGAGAGAGAGAGAGAGAGATGCTTCGGCTTAGCTGTCTGGGACGTGAGTCGTTACTCCCGCATCACCGACGGAAGGTCTGTCGACTCAGCGGACATTCTACTAGTAGATTACCTCCCACAGCTACGATTATGCAGTAATACAAATATTTGCAAATGCGATCAGAGAGTTTTGATAAGAAGAGATGTCCTGATATAAACAGATAGTCACTTCGGAACCTCGTCATTTCACACAGACTCCATTGGCCATCCTAGTACGGAGCCAGTGTCACCAATTGTTTCCCCCTCCTGGTCCCCCATAACCTCACTCTCTTCTCCGGAGTCCTTTGGGCAGGCCTGCGAGGGGATAGTTCTGAGTCCTCCCGGCATTCCTTCGCCTATCCATTGGAGGGCCGTATCCACACCGGGACTCCATCACCGCATGCACATTCAGCCAAGGAAGTCCTTGGTGTGAGTATGCGCTATGGCCAAACTTAGCCGCTGGCAAGCTGGAAAGCTGACGATGTTGGATCGCCGCCCGGAGCTTAGCACGACGCCCAGCTGATGGAGAACTCCTGCGTTAGCTTGAGACCCTCAGAGCCGATAGTCATGAGGCCGCTTTTCGGTGGATTTCCAGGATTCAGCCGCACTTCGAAGTTGAAGTTGAGGTTTCTGACGACGTTGCACACGCTGTACGCCACCACACTGAACTCGTCTGTGAACTCGAAATTACCATCGAAAGGGCCGGTGATGACGCGCTTGCTTCTAGCGGCCCCTGGTGCCAGGGGGATATTGTGACTGGTCTGAGCGGACCCGGTCACGCCTGCGTCCAGCTTGGCGTATCCGCGCATAGTGACCATCCCCAAGCCGAAGATGAAACCTGGCGGATAACTCAGAATGATCGTCACCGTGCACCTCCTCCGCATACCGTCCCAGGCAGCGGCTGTCGACGCAGTGTAATTGCTGAACATCACAGTGATCACTTCTCCATCATCCGATACTGCCCCCTCCGCAGACCTTAGCGGGCAGCCATCACCGTTGTACTTAAAACCCGAGATCTTGACCGTACCCGCTTCCGGAGATGCGGCTTGTCCATGCATAGCCGACGTTAGGAATGCGAGCAACAGCAGGGCCGCCATGGTGGCAACGGAGATGACTGGTGGGAACCCTCGTTGCGCCATTGTGATCAGCTTCGACATCTAGCTTCTTCTTCCTTACTGCCAGCCTGTGGCAGGCGGGAGGAACTTCGTTTGCAAATTCTACAGCAACCTCTACAACCACCTCCACATAGACGAAGGCCACCGTCTCGAGTGAGTGCTGGCGTGCAAGTGTAGCCGTGCTCTCACTCCTCTCCGCGGGCACCGTGCCCAAAAGAGAGACACCTTCCAACTCTCGGCTACGAATAGGTGACACACTCTGCGCTAGCAAGCTCTGAATCACCCGCTCCGCATTCCAGCCCCGCTGTTCCTGCCTTTATGCACAGCAGCTCGAAGGGTCTGATCCCATAATACTTACCGTAAGTAAAAAGGAGAGGTGGACCCCACTTCCTTGTAGACGCTTGCCGCGTCATTTGTCAGCGTTTTCCAAGGCTTCGCCGCAAAGCAGTGGGGTCCTACAAATCCTCGTCCAAAGCTTTGCCGCAGAGCAGTGGGGTCTCACAAATCCGCAGATGTAGGGAGCTCTGCCAGCCAGGCGGCATCAAGTGGCCTTGTGGAAACGTTGATGTCCGCGGCGAAGACAGTTGGGGCATTTCGGAAAAGGAGGGGACCCGTGCCCCCTCCCCTAAATGAAGGCGCATTTTTTACGGGACAGGCCTTCTCTGTCCGCTCCCAAAAAAAAAATGCCGCCACTTCTGATGCGTTTGGGACCATCCCATCCGTCCCTCCATTTTGGGTGGACCCCACTGCTTTGCGGCAAAGGTTTGGAAGACGATTTGTGAGACCTCACTGCTTTGCGGCAAAGCTTCCGTTTCCACTCAGGCCTGGACCTCACACGTTTGCGCTTCGGAAAAGTTTTGCCTTCCGGGACCCCACAGCCCTCCGCGGAATGCCTGGAAGGCCCATTTTTTTTCCGCGGAATGGTTTTCCGGGACCCCACAGCCCGATACCGGCGGCGTGGAAAACCGTGGATTGGCGTTTCCACATGGTTTCCGGGCTGGAAAACTCCCGCGGGAGCTTTCTCCGCCGCGAAATTGTGCAGGGTAGCAAGGGTGGTAGGGGGCGACTTCAGTGATGTTTCCAAGGTTGCGGACGGGTGCCGGACTTTCGTTTGTCTGACTCGTGGAACGTACGTTCCTGGAACCGGCACGGCCGGCCGGCCCGTGTCGCCCAGTCACCGAGGCCATAGGCCGACGGGGCGTCGATAATGGGTTCTACGTGGTGGTCCCCAACCGGAGGCAACGGCGAGCGCGGGACGGCCCGCCCGATTTTCGAAATTCGAATTTCGAATTCCAGTTGCAGGCCCTAGTGCCGTTCACGTCATCTTGTAGCCGGTGTGCTTCACCTGCTCAACGCTGAAACTCCTCGTGACGACGGGCAGTCACGTAGAGCGGCTGCAGGCACAACATACAAGTCATCATTGCCATCGCAAAACAGCCAACCATATCCGCCCTTCCCCAATACACCAACTTTCCCATGCACAGAGCTGCGTACCTCCATCGCCGTGGTGAGGCGTGGTCGCTCGTTCGCGACCACGCACATGGTCTGGCCCGCCGGTTCCTGCACATCGGGAGACAGTCGGAGGCGACGTCCGTCCCCTCTGCTGCTCGGCGAGGACGACGCACGGCAGGGCGATGTCACTATGACCTCGTTCCACGGCATTGTTCTCACACCCCCGCGGGAGATGTGTCCTCCGTCCTGCGTGCTTCCCGTACTTGCTCCATACCGGGTGCTTGGAGAACGTGGTCGCAAGCACACGCCGACATCGTTCCTGCAGTTCGCCGAGTTGTTCCACGGGTGACCATTCGTGGCAGTCCCACACAAGATCGGGACGGAGGGACTTGTCGAAGGAACGAGGGAGAGCAGTGCGTGAAGGTGGCAGCAGTGCCATACCCGTCGCGAGCTTCCGCATGTGTTCATGAAGTGCGTGAGGGCGGCAACGTGCCTATTGTCATCTTTTTCGGTGGGGAGTGTCGGTGCCCGTCTGCCACAGGACTCGTCGTGTGGGCCTTCATTGTGGGAGTGGTGGTGCTCTTGGTTGTGCTCGTGCTGCTGGTCGTGTGTGCAGCCGCACTTCTTGTAGCCGTGTTTATGAGACGTCCGTGATCTCCGTCGACGATCGCGGGTGGTGCACCGCCACGTATGGAGGGCCGAACGTTCACATCGGAGCTGTGCGGAGATGTCGGAGAACAGGTGAACATGGACATCGGGGAAGTGATCGGGACGCTGTTAGAGGGCAGTGGGTATAGGGCGAGTCTATCTGCACAATCGTCGCAGTACATGGACGACCATCCTTACACCTTCTTGCCTCCAACACACGGCGGTGTGCACGGTTCGAACGGACGACCCTCTCTCGCCATGCCAGTGCAGGATGTGTCTGGATGCGGAGGTCGGGGTGCGTACCCGACTACAATGTACGACTATGGTATGCAGCAGGGTTCTAGTGGGGTGTATGGCCAATGTACGCAGCACCCTCGTATGCGGGCAGTACCTTCGAGGACCGACTCTCCCAGATCGGGTTGTGTCCCCGAGCATTCTGTTCAGCCGTCGCAGCCGTCGCAGTCGTCGCAACCGTCACAGCATCGTATGCAAGGTCCACCGCCACTATGTCCGCCGGTGAACAGACGCACAGCAACAATGGGTGAACACAACAGTCCCGGACAGGTGAGGGCGCAGTAGACTGCAATGGGTGCATCGGGTACCCGGGCTGCGGGAGGGCTATCACGCGGTGCCGGCATGGGGAGTGCAGAAGAGCAGCAGCAACCACCGGGGATGGCGGAGCACGTCGTGGACGAAGTTGAAAGGCCACGATCTGTATTGACGAAAGGTGGCGAAGGTAGAACAGCAGCGTCCCAGGGCACGGGCGGTGGTGGTGAGAAGAGAAAGGCCCCAAAGCCATCGCAGCAACCAAAGAAGAACAGCATATGGACTTTGGAGGAGCGAGTGTTGTTGGCAAAAGTAAGCGGCGAGGATGATGCTCTCATGGCCGACGCTGAAGGTGCCCACTGTAACATGACCAAAAGCAGGCGGTACGGCTGGATAGCGGATTGTGTGAAAGAAGAGGGCTACACACGTTCTGGGGAAGATTGTCGGAAGAAATGGGCTGAGCTGACGAAGAAAGTGAAGGAGATCAGAGATGCCTGCGACAGATCTGGCAAACCAACGTATTGGGAGATTACGACCGAGGAAAGGAAGAAGTTAGCATGACTTTCGAGAGGGCGTTGTGGGATGCCATGGAGTGGTACCGTACGAAGGCCGCATTCTGCATGGAAAACACCATGGCCAGCGAGGAACTGAAAGGGGGCGGGTGTACGGCGGGCAACGACGGTGGGTCGGAGGGAACGGGGACGGATGCTTCGGACAGTGCAGCAAAGACCTGTAGGACATCGTCTGGCAGGAGTCGTGGCGGAGATCCCGCACCTTCGTCTCCAGGTTTGGTTGCAGCGATGGAGGAATCGACCTGTTGAGTTTGCGATGGTTTGGATAGGGCCGCCTCGACGCTGGCTCGAGCATCTGCCGAAGGTGCTGCTATGCTCGCTGCCTGAATCGGTGACGTGGCGACAGAGATTGGTCACGTCGCCGGGGCTATGCAGCAGGGAAACTCCGTTTCGGAAATGTTGGTGGGAGTGATGGCGGGCAGGGGCCAGGGAGGAGGCACGAGATCGCAGGAGGGGGGGGGAACCCCCCTTGAGCGGAGTTGTCAGAGGCGTCGACACGACCGTGGTCGTACATGGGTTGAGCAAGGATTTATGAGTTTTTGATCTGTGGTGTCGGCGTGTGGGCCAGATCAGACTCCCCATTCGGCCCAAGGGTCAGCGAATGTGATCCCTTGGTCCACGACGAAAAAAGAAATGAAAAAAATAAAATTAAAAATATCAAAACGAATCGACACCTCATGTAGTGGATGTTGCTATCAGCTGTTGTGAGGGACTGTTCTCGCCGGGCCGTCGCTATATATGCCTGCAGATGTGCAGAGGACCGATGTGTTCCGGAGTGCGCACACGCTTTGTAGTGATGACGGGAGGCGAGTGATAGATCTTTGAGGTGGTCGTGCGAGGGTCGGCATCTTGGGGAGAGAGAGAGAGAGAGAGAGAGAGAGAGAGAGAGAGAGAGAGAGAGAGAGAGAGATGACGGTGGTGTTGGCATGGAGGGCTGTCTCTTATACACATCTAGTTTTTTTGCTCGGACCTTACCTGATCCTTGCACGGGCTGGCCACTAGGGACCCGGGCGGCCCGGCTTGTAGCCTAGTTAAAAATATAAAAAACACNGAGAGAGAGAGAGAGAGAGAGAGAGAGAGAGAGAGAGAGAGAGAGAGAGAGAGAGAGAGAGAGATGGCGGTGGTGCTGGCATGGAGGGAGATCGTGAGGGGGCAGGCGATCATGTGCTGGGAACGGCGAGGAGAACAGGACGGCTATTTTCGCCGGGAGCTTGCCTTCGGACCGGCGATCACTCGGCGATAGTTCCGGTTCTATTCCGTGGATGTTGACGGAAAGCCGGCCGTTGAGCTGGAGGTTGCGCTGGGATTCAACAAGCGCATGCTGTCGCACGTGCTTTTGTGGGTGATGAAAACGGGGGATGCGGTGCCCGATGATTGGGCACATCTCCAAGTGGACATCGTCGGTGACATCGTCACCAATTTCATTGAAAATCTCACCACGGAGCACGCGAGGACGTTGGAGATGGGGGCCTTCTATTACACGGTCATGGTCCCCCCACTCGTCGGCCGCGGGTATCTTCATGGCGAGATTCGACTGTGAATACCGTTTAGGGGCCGTTGTACATGCGCCACGTGGCAGCGATGTGGGCGGTCCAACCGGAGAGCGCAAGGCGGGCTGGTGATGTTGAAGAGAGGTGGTTGGTCAGTGCGAAAGTCGCAAGATGGGCGACAGAGTTTACACGTGCAGGGATGATCGGATCGCCATGCACAAGACGGGTGGCACGTGCGGGCGGAGTGTTTGAACGGAGTGGAGTGCAGACAGCCACGTGCCACCTTATCGCATGGCCGAACACGGAAGCTTCTCGCCACGTGTCACTGCTTTGCATGGCGGGATCGGCGAACGCAAGATTGGGTGCAGTACTCATCGCAGTGCATGTCGACCGAAGTGTGCGTGAACGACACGCGTGCGCGCAGTGTATGATTGGAGCGGACTGCTTCGCGCCACGCGACTTTTAGCGGCTCGTCCCTATTTGCCACGTCTGCAGGAGACGGTTGTTTGGATGGGCGAGTCGAGACTTGCATAGTGCAAGTGACCTGCCAATACCAACAACCGACAATGTCATTTGATGGTTGATGGGTTTTTCGGGTTGCTGGTGACGTGTCACCGCACAGATAAGTAACCTTCTTGGAATAGAGATTGTTGTGTTTTTCGTTCGCGGTGTCCGTTTCGGGAGAGTTTTTTTTGAAGGGGTTAGGGTATGGTAGGGCGGTGGGTTGGGCGGGATCGTGGGAGGCAGGAACTGGGGTTGTTTGGGTGAATACACGGGAGGTATGGAAGGTGTTTTGTTGGAGGCGGTAGGGGAAGTCCAGGTGTCGTGCCATTCACAATTTCGTTTTCTTTTTGTTTTGGAGGTTGGTTACGTCCGATTGTTTGCAAGGTTTACATTCCCATGTACGTGTTTTTTTGTATGTAAATTTTGGTAATGAAGGACTTCCGATGATGGATTGCCTTTTCGCTTTGTTGTGTGTGTTGATGTATTTCTTCATTTGGATTTTTTTTTTTTTTTTTTCACACACACACATACACACACACACACACACACACACACACACACACACACACACACACACACACACGCGCACTCGCCCACGAGCGTGCAAGTGCTTGTGCGCGGGTGCGCGTGTGCGTGTGTGTGTGTGTGTATGTGTGTGTGTGTGTGTGTGTGTGTGAGTGTGTGTCTGTGTACGCAGGCCATATGGCTACGAAGAATTGCTGGCACGGTCGCTGTCGGTTATCGCACTTTGCTGCACGTGATGAAAACTCCATACACACACACACACACACACACACACTCACACACACACACGCACACACACACACACACACACACACACACACACACACACACAGAGATAGATAGATAGATAGATAGATAGATAGATAGA
>BFEA01000389.1:1325337-1338047 GCA_003427395.1 Chara braunii | reverse complement strand
ATCAATCAATCAATCAATCAATCAATCAATCAATCAATCAATCAATCAACCAATCAATCAATCAATCAATCAATCAATCAATCAACCAATCAATCAATCAGTCAATCAATCAACCAATCAATCAATCAGTCAATCAATCAACCAATCAATCAATCATTCAATCAATCAATCAGTCAACCAATGAATCAATGAATCAATGAATCAATGAATCAATCAATCAACCAATTTAATTTAATCAATCAATCAATCTGTCTTTTTTTTTCTTACCCCCGACCCCTGGGACGAAAAAAAAAAAATCCTTTTTTTTTTTTTTTTTTTTTTTTTTTTTCTGAATGGGGGGTTACCCCTGACAGGGCCGACACCCGACCCCCCCCAGCCCATCCACCTCCTCAACACCCTTCCGGAAGGCCACGTACGGAGGGCCCAAAGTCCGTACGTACGGCCTGTACCGGGGTCCAGGCCCCGTACGTACGGTCCGTATTCGTACGACCGTATAAATTGGTGCAAAGAAGTAGAGAAGGTTGTAGTCAGCAGAACTTCCAGTCGGTATAGTAAGGACACTGCTGAGTTAGTGCTGCTGACAGACACTCTCTACGGGTCCTACTTCTCTAACTGGGACCAGCGGATCCTCGCCCTCGAGACCCAAGGGTCTTCCATCGACCGCAAGGTCGATAAGTTGGCAGCAGGCCTTGAGTCTTTGACAACGAGTGCTAACAAAATTCTGCAACATCTGCAACTTCCTATTCCTCCTCCCCAACCTCACCAACCTATCTCAAAACCAGTTTCACCATCCCACAGTCGACCAGGTTCACCTGCTGGTTCCCATGTGTCCACCACCTCTACCCCCTCTGGCGCATCTGATCAGCGGCACCCCAAGCTGACGCCACCTCCGATGTATTCTGGGGAAGACCCCAAGGTGGACATTTCAAATTGGGTTACTGCGATGCAGGCGTACCTAGGCACCTTCATTTGTCCAGAGGTAACAAAGGTAGGAACGATTCTGGGGCGATTGGAGAGGACTGCACTGAAATGGTGCACATCCTCTGCAGCGAAACAAAATCTGCCCATGGACAAATGACCACAGCAGCTGAAGGTGGAAGGGTTGTTGCAGGCCCTGCGAGACTGGTTCGCAGATAGGGAGTTGGCCCGTAAAGCAGCTGATAACATAATGTGGTTGGGCTAACGAAGGTTTGACCGTTTGAGGGCTCTCTGTCCAAGCTTTACAGTTTGTTCGAGAGCTTGACTGCTACACCCAGTCTAGAGATGAGTGAGTCTAACCAGCTCACTTACTTCCTACGTGCAACGCCTCTAGACTACTCGATTGCATTGTATTCTAAGGGCCATAAGGACAAGAGATCCTTTGGCAAAACGACCTTGAACCTGAAGTCTCGGCTCAAGGTTCAGGAACCTTCTGATGGAAGGAGGAGGCCCTCTTCCAGGGGACAGCGTAGGAGGAAGGACGCTCTACTGGCTGCTGAGTCAGAATTTGATATTGATGCATCTCAATGTGACAACCCTCCAGCTGAGACTGCAACAGCATCAGCAGTTGAGTCAGCCGTTCTTGCCCAGGCTTAAAATCTTGCTGCAATGTTTAAAGGAAAGTTTGGTAACAACAGCAGCAAGAACTCAACTAGTCAAAAGGGGAAAGGGAAGGGACGTGCCACTTCCCCTCAGGCCCGGAGACCTAATTTACCACGAGACGTACATTGGCAAGTCAACCCCATGGATCCTTCCACCCTTCCTTGGAGAGCGCTCAAGATCCACAAGGGGCAGTGGCAGAGAAGGAAGGACCGTGAGGTTTGTTTTCGCTGCGAGGGGGACCACTTTCTGAAAGACCGTCCCCCTATGCCTCACAAACCCGGATCTAGTTAAAAAAACTAGACCAGCAGAGGGAAGTGGAGTTGGCAACTCCCTGCACTTGTGTTGATTCAGATTATGATGAGTATGAATCTGCATCTACCCTCACTGACTCTGTTGGAGTTGTTGTGTCAGGATCCTTTACTTACATGGACCCTGAGCTAGATGAGACGCGGTGGGAAGATGACTGTCAAACTTTTGCAGATCTTTTCCTGTCTTTGCAGGAAAAGAAAAAGTATAAATGAGACCTCATCTTGCTGCGACCCTCCATCCAGGGAGCCAGGATCAAAGACCTCTTAGACTGTGGTGCTACGCGAAACTTCATCTCTCCCAAGGCTGTCAGCAAGCTGCATTTGGATGGGAGATTGGTGAAGTTGCAGCAACTATTGGAAATTCGTATTGGGGACTCTTCCATAATTCAGATTACTACTGCCGTCAAAGGTCTACCCGTGATCTTCGACAGGCAGGAGGAGGTGAAGCAGCGCTTGAACTTCTATATTTTCCTCAATTTGTCTTTTGATCTTGTCTTCTCCATGCAGTGGCTTGAAGTCACTAACCCTAGGATCGACTGGCAGATCCCTAGGGTTGAGCTTCCTGACTGTAGAGAGGACTATCATCCTTGTATATTGGCTGCACAAGCCGTTATCAGGTAGCTGAAAATTCAGGAATGAAAATTTTGAAGTGAAAGTTTTGGGCAGTCTGAAAATCCTGAATGGTCCGGAAGTGGTGAAATGTCCGAAGACCCTGAAAACCACCTGTTTAGCCAGGCTGCATCCTTAAGTGGTGAAGAGTGTCCTGAAGTGGTTTCAAGATGCAACCTGCCTAAATAGGTGGTTTTCAGGGTTTAGGGATTTTCACCACTTCAGGACCATTCAAAATTTTCAAACTGCCCAACCAGTCTGAAAATCCAGAATGATCCTGAAGTGGTGAAAGTCCCGAAGACCCTTAAAACCACCTGTTTAGGCAGGCTGCATCCTGAAGTGGTGAAGAGTGTTATGAAGTGGTTTCAAGATGCAGCCTGCCTAAACAGGTGGTTTTCAGGGTCTTCGGGACTTTCACCACTTCAGGACCATTTAGGATTTTCATACTGCTGAAAACAGTCTGAAAATCCTCAATGGTCCTGAAGTGGTGAAAGTTCTGAAGACCCTGAAAAACACCTGTTTAGGCAGGCTGCATCCTGAAGTGGTGATGAAAAGTACGACTGTTGTTAACCTTCTCTCGTTGCCTGATGAGTACCGTTCAGTCAGTGTTATTGCCTGACAACACATGAGTTCTTTCAGCTCTCTCGGCAGATGACCCACACACGTCTGTTTGTCGCATAGGTGAAACAGACTGCATTGCATTTGCGCGGGTCATTTGAAAGGGCGGGGCGCTCGGCAAAGTCCTGTGCATGTTGCCTGATCTTTGGTTCAAGTCCCGTCGAAACTGCAAGCCTACTGTTGATTCGTGGTTTTTGACGGGGCATGCATCAGAGCGGGGAAATCAGGAATCGTGGAAAAATCAAAGGATTGTCACCAACGCAATGATCCGACAGCGGGGAGCGAATATTCTATGCTCATGAGCTCCTGCTTGGAGAGGAATCAGCCAAAAAAAAAAGATTGGAAAAAAATTCGAAAAAATCTCTCTAAAAATTTCAAAAATATTCATCCGGTCTGCTCATGAGTCATTATTCGCCCTGCTTTTAATGGGGAGCACGAGCAGTGCTCGACTCAGGTGAGTTACGACAGACATGAGGGTGGTTTCTCCCTACAATTGGGGGAGTTCAACACCTGGTACTTATGACTCAGGGACATGCATAGGCAGATGGTGAAACCCTTCCAAAACAAAGGTGGAGACTCACCTGGTAGTTTTCAAGTAGATGGATTGATCTTGTCGTTTATCAATTTTCTTCTTCAAAAAGAACCACCCAGAACAACCTGTATGCATGTGTGTGTGTGTGTGTGTGTGTGTGTGTGTGTGTGTGTGTGTGTGTGTGTGTGTGACCCGCCCCTTATCCCTCCGGGGGGATTTTTAAGCAGGTCGGCAAGCCCAGTCGTCACGAGGGACAGTTGGCCTCGCGGCCTGCAGCCCCCGGACACCACACACTTCACGGACACACACGCAAACACACGTCAGCAGGAGTCCATCTGATAACGGTCTCGCAAGTAAAAAGCAACATTGTCCCTAATGACTCTGCTGGGTTGGTAGTCAAAGTTCGCCCCGAAGAGCTTCTTGACTATCATCCAGCAGCATAATGGATCGAAACCATTGTCCACCATTGCTTTGACAATCGCGTTGATTTCTCTGGCGGCTTCCTGAGGGTCAGTACATAACAAGAGTACGAGTGCGGTTTGTGCCGTGATGATCTGCAAAGACAAGGCGATGCTACGATTAGACTTGAATCTCATGAAACGACAGGGAGTGAAATCGAGACCTCTCTTCTTGTCGTGCTTGGTGGTGGAGAACGTGCCTTGGTGTGCGGCTGACCCTGAGATCGTCATGTTAAGAAAGTTAGTACTGATGCCAGTACCGTCCTCTGCCTTAATTTTAGTGGTTTCCTTCATCTCAATGAACTCCTTTGGGTAGATCCAGATCGGGTCGGAGGCCTGGTCAGAATCTGCCCTGAAGAAGTCGTGGATGGAAGGGTTGTTCAGAGAACAGAGGTCATCTACATACCTATAGGTATCTTCAAAAGTTTGTACCAGATCTTCGTGCCCGGTTTCCAGCAGTCTGATCATCGCGTGATACTCGTATTTGAAAAAATAGATATCACACCATACGGGGGAGCAGGCAAGACCCATGGGTATTCCCAAGATCTGCTTCCACACGCATATGCCCATCTGTATCAGACTGTCATTGAGACACCATTCAGAAACTGCTATGACATCCTCTTCTTCAAAGAACGGATCCTCAACCGTGTTGTGCCAGTGGGTATCCGTCCAGGAGGGGAAAAACTTACCTCCGCAACTGACCTTCACCTTGATGACATCCCTAGGGCTTCTATCCCTGCGAGACTCCAAGGCTAACTGCACAAAAATTCGGACTGCTCCCAGCAGGCTGTGCTCCGAATTATCCGTCGGGATGGTTTCGAAGCATCTGGTGAGTTCCGTCGTGTAGACGGAGAAGACGGATTGTGGTAGATTAGCAACAAACTGACCGACTGAGGAGATGGGCCACCAAAGGTTAGGTTTGACGCCGTACTTGGCTTCCATCTCCTTGCTCTTAGCTTCGCAAGCAGCCTGCACGTTTGGGATGAGAAAACGCAGGAGTGAAGCACACAGATAAACCATTGGAGAGATCACAGTATTAGAAGTATTGGTGATCCAGCGAAAAGAGCGTTTTGCGCTTTATACACTGTTATGAGGTAAGGGAGAGAGTTGGCACCAATGGGAAGCGCTGGGAAGCGTACCAGTTCCCTTCTGATGTCTGTGATCAGAGGATCGGGATCATCGTTCAGCGGAGCGAAGTTAGGACCTTGCAATCTACGTAGTGTTAAAACTCTGATGAAGTAGGCACACACAAAGGAAGGAGTGTTAGCTAATTTATCGGTAGGACAAATCAGGAAGCGATCAGTAAGGAAATCAATCTCTCTTCTGGTGCGTGTCTGATCGATGGGTTCCGCGGAGATGTGCCTGTGTCTGCTGAGATGGTTGGTCATCTTCCCTTCGGCTCTTTGCAGTACGAGTTGTTTGAACTTCCTCCTGCGTGACTCTCTCAGATTGGCGATGTCATAGGAGATGGTGATGAGCTTGTCTAGGAGGCAACTGACTTCGTACAAGGCTTCGTCGATGTCGTAGGCTCTCAGCGGGATGTGATTCAGTCCTGCCTTCAGCATAGCCCGCAGTCTGCAATTATCTGTGATAGTTGTGTCCATGGTGATGACATGTATGTGCTCAGACCCAGGAAAAAGATCCAACGTGCTCTCGCTCTGCATGCTTGCGTACCTGTTGGTCCTGCAGTGGCAGTGCGCTGGGTCATAGTGGTCAATGTTGATGTCTTTGAACACCTGCGTTGGCCGGCAGACGTGCGCCGCAACTGATCTGTCATACGTCCAGCCAATGATCAGCTTCTTCCCCAGCGATTCTTTTTAGCGCCTCTAGAACAATCTTCCGAATAGAAAAGGCTTCCATAGCCCGGCTGGTATACTTCATGTGGACAAAAATCAGATCTTCCCTCTTGCGTCTTTTCCAAGCTGCCCTGCCTGTTGGTAACCGGATCATCTCACCACCACTTAGTACGTCTTCGCCAAGTCTGGGGTCCTGCTTATATTTTGGGGAAGTAAGAAAACAATCGCAGGCAAGAACAACACGGAAAGAAAGAAAACCCGGCGAGGAAGCAGAGAAAAGAAAGAAAAAACGAAGAAGAAAGAAAAAAAAAAAAAGAAAAAAANAAAAAAAAAAAAAAAAAAAAAAAAAAGAAAAAAAAAAAAGGAAAAAAGAAAAAAGGTTCGAAAAAAAATGAGAAAAATTATGAAAAAAGGGGGAAAAAACACATACACACACATACACTGGTAAGTGATTCAGCACTACGCGTAGGCTGAAAGCTGCATTTGAGAAAAACAAGAAATTCAAAAAAATCCAAAAAAAAGATGATTCACACAATCCGAGGTTAGCTCAAGAGTGGAATAGAACTCAGGTCAGTCGTTGGCATCTTCTTAGGGCGCGCAGATCGCTGTCTTGCGTCTGCGTTTCTTGCTGGGCTGAGAATGCTACGAATTGATGCCCGAGTTGTCTTCAGGTGAATGCTTCTTGCTGCGACCAAGTGGCAATCGAGCCGCCAGTGGTTGCGCGAAAACAGGTGTGGCGGGGATAGGTGGTTGGCTAAATTGCAGTAATGAATATTGCGACGCAACTAGTATTTCGTGTGAGCGCTGCGTGCCCTTCTGCTGTGTTGAATTGCTCTCTCCAGCCAGATTTTGTGTAGGATTACGCTAGAGAATGTCAGGTGCTGCCCGGTTAATAGCGTCTGCCGCCGGTCTGTTGGGTTGCGCGTGTTGTAAGGTTTCCTCAGCCTACTGCGGCCTTTGTTGTTCGATCCGCACTTCGGTACGAGCTGGTCTGTTCGCCTGAGGGCGTGTTTGCGAGGCCACTGGAGCCGGGATCCCATTATCCCCGTTGGCTATAGGGAAATTGAGCCTTCCTTGGCCGGGAACTTGAGGTGAGGCGCGCCTTGCTCTAAGAGCGGGGGTGACCCTCCTCGGTCTGGCTAGGATCCTGGTAGGGAGAAGTAGTCTCCCGACGATAGGGGAAAACTGGTGCCTCTACAGCCTTTCGTCCTTGATGACTGTCTCCACTGTCAGTTGTTCATCCTGCTCGAGTGCTGAGATGCAATCCATCATAATCTCTCGTACGAACATGAAGGTGATGCAGCCGATCACTACTTCTCTCCACGTAGTCCTCAGATAGTGCACCAACATCGAGGTTCTGATCTTGGTGGATGACATGGTGGGGAAGAGGTCATCTGGGTGCGCTAGTAGAAACCAAATGGCGTGATCAACCCAAAGAGGGACCCCGGGACAATCTTTATCCTCATCGCTCTGCTTGCAACTGCACTTGAGGTAGGGTCTACCCGCGCTCCAGACCTTACGGAGACTCCTAAGATCTAAGGCCGGTGGCTGCTTAATGGCTTTATGCCACATGACGGGAGTGGACTGTCCACATTTCTCATGGTCCACGTAGCTCATGAGAGGAAATGACAGATCATCGGATGCGAACGGAGAGACCGTCTTACCACAATATTTGAGTTGTGCAGTGTAAGCTACTGCCCTACATTTTCTGACCTCGTCATCTGTGAGTCCGGCAAGAAACTGGAAGGCTTTAACGGAGATCGGGGCAAGGTGGTTTTACATATCAAGCTTCCAGACGCAGTGCTTGAACCCTGTGGAAGTGTGTTCTACCCAGCGATTGGAGGCTAGGGGCACAAAAACTGTGAGCTGTCTAGATGAAGACGAGGCTCGTGCCGGTCTAGGAACAACGCGTCTCTGTGGAGTCTGGTGCACAGTCGCGGAGATCGCTGCAATTGCTTGCTGCATCTCAGCAAGTTCGTCATCATTATACTCAAAAGCCAAACAACTGGGAGCTTGCGTGGAAGGGGCTCTATCGGGTTGCTGCACAGATGGGGGAGGGGGAGCAGGTGCAACTGGAAGAAGGTTCTTGAGATGAGAATCATTCAGTCCCCAGGCTTTTAGGAAGATCTGTTCCATTCTAGCGTCCCTTCTGGGTAATTCCATGCTTTCTCGCGCATAGTCAACTTTCAGTCGTTCTAGGTCTGTATCCGAGCTCTCGACTTCCCTTCGAAAGCGCACCCGATCGTTATCCTAGGCCATCGCCAATTTGGCCAAGTCACTAAAACCGATCATCTCGAAAAAAATCAGAAAGGAGCCTGTCTCCCAGACTTGCTTGATGACCTCCATAGTTTCAGTCTTCATACAGGTAATTAGTGCTTGCGCCGGTTTGCTGGGCCACGGACACTGCTCGAGCCACGAAAATCTTTCGGTGACTTCGCTCCACCATCCTCCTGGGAAATCTTCTGCTGGAGCAACCTGTCAAAAAAAAAGGGGGGGGGGAGGGGAAGGGGGAAAAAAAGATTGAAAAATAGAAGGGGGGAAAAAACAGAGGAGGAAGGAAGAGAGTGGAGATGGGGAGAGGGAACAGAGAAGGAGGGTGTGTGTGTGTGTGTGGCCAGGCCACAATTGGAAAAACCATGAATCACTAGCGCTCGTTATTCCACCGCAAGTCGCAAGTATCTCATGCCGTTCGAACTCAGACCTAACCATTTTCAATGCCCTTACCTTACCTAGTTTTCTTACCATAGATCTTGCGCCTGTCTGTAACGGCTTTCAAGCATTACCGAGGTTTCGCTGACAGGGGCACCCATCAGCAGCGCTGCGGGGAATATCCCACTCGTGTGTGTTTTGATGTGTGTGCATATACGCACTCCATGGCAAGATTCACTATGCCAGGCATAATCTCCGATGATAAGTCATCGGCACACCTCAAGCTCGGGCAACGGCTGCAAGTATGGTACATCTTCAGGAGTAGTGGCAAATTGGCATCTGCTTGGTACCTACAGAGTGAATCTACGTCTTATGGGAGACTTGCTTTCGTTGGTAGTCTCATACGAGTAGGAACTAATATTCGTTCATGAATTGGTTGTTGGTTCTTGTAGAGATCCAGCTGTTATTATGGGGTATGGCGGGTTAATATACAGAGTTGTGGAAATACTGTGGGTGACGGTTTTCTGACGTAGGGGGTTGGTTAGCATGGGTTCCCGGGCAAAGTACATAGATGAATCATCAATATCCAGATTTCTCACCCCTATGGCATATTCGTGTTTGGAGGAGGAATGAGTAGACCGGAGAGGGAGGGGAAGGAACGAGTCCGAGACGGATAGACCAAGGGTGGCGGTCCATCATCTTCGAAGGTGGACTGTGATTTAGAAAAATCAGGTAGTCAGAGAGAGAGAGAGAGAGAGAGAGAGAGAGAGAGAGAGAGAGAGAGAGAGAGAGAGAGAGAGAGAGAGAAGAGGAGAAGAGAAGAGGAGAGAAGGGAAGGGACCACGGGTTTGATGGTCCCAAAAAGGAGGCTGGCCTACCCCGCGGGTCCTCCATTTCTCCTGAAAGGATCGGGGGTCCTGTTGGCACAGTGGTAAGGTAATCAATATGTCAATGGAGAGGAAACCAGCTAGTTGTGGACAAAAAGTCAACAGAAAATAATGCCAATGATAAGCTATGGGTCACTATTTACAAGAGAATTATGTGATTAGATCAATTAAAGTTCCAGGTGATTAAAAAGGCGATGCTCTTTATGAAGCGTTTCCTGGGCGGAAGATTGGTCAAGAATTTGCCGATCTCCGCAATTTAGGAGGTTAGGATTATGCCGCATATAGATCGTTGCATCGCGCCAGAGAGGTTAGATAGGTTACACAAGCATGCATAGGCGAAAAAAAATCCAAAAAAATTCAAAAGTAATTTGCTAGATTCAAAATAGACGAGGAGCTTCAGATCATTGGTATGATAAAATGCTAAAAATTAATTATCAGTGGTCAAAAAATATTTTAATTAAGGATCGATCGAATAGACGGTCTCGAAGAAGCATATCTCATTTTGTTGGCTGGTATATATTTCGCCTAATGAGAACGTGAGGTGAAACATAACCTCACATACTCTAATTTCTGGAGATAAGCCTTCAAGCGGAGAACGTGTAGAGCATTTACTCGAAGTGTTCTTCCATGAGGCCATGTAGTGAGAAGAGTAGAAATCTCATTGTATTGCTTGGGGCATAGGCATCGCAAATTCCGATACACAACAGTATTTATGAAGCCATGCAGCGAAAAAACAGTCATGCGAACGTCGAGCTGAGCTACGTCGACGAAATCACGAGGATGGGATCTCGCTGTATCGCTTGGGAAAACATGCAACATAGATTCTCATAAGGCATTTTCAAACAAAGCTGCAAACATGACGCAAGTAGATTGCAAAAAAGGAAAAAAGGGGAAACGATATTACCCAAAAAAATGTTGGATTTTTCAGAGAAATTTCAGAAAAAAGAGGGAGAGGAAGAAAAAGAAAAAGAAAAAAGAAAAAGAAAAGAAAAAGAAAAAGAAAAAGAACAAGAAAAAGAAAAAGAAAACATGTACCATGCAGCTATAGCCTATAAGAAGTCCAGGACCTGTTACCGCTCAAGGCAAGAGGACCAGCCAGCAGATCCACAGGAGGGAGTGGCACATTCCCTGAGGCCTTTCTCCGTCAGAGGGAGAGGGAACCTTTCCTTTGTCGTCAGAAGGGGAGGAGAAGAGAGATAGAAAAAAAAGGGGGGGAGAGAGAGAAAGATGAGTGAGGAAGAGTGAGAGAGGGAGAGAGTTAGAGAGAGAGAGAGAGAGAGAGAGAGAGAGAGAGAGAGAGAGAGAGAGAGAGAGAGTTTCTATCTACTACTTGCGAACTAATGCTTGAGAGTCTGGAACAGGAGTAGACCATTCATTGTGATGGCGCAGGCAGCGACAGACAGAGCTATGGCAGCATACGCAATGGTGAAGCAGACAAGTGCGGACGCAAGTTTGGCAGGGGCGAGGAGCACGCATTCCGATCGGCAAGCCCAGATGAGAGCGCCGCTGAGGAGAGCATTAGGGAGTAGCGCAAGTATCAGTGTAGCGGAGCAAAGCAGGGCAAGCACGTATTGCGAGGGAGAGGAGCTGCTCAGGGGGGAGTTGTAGCATTGAGACTGGAGGTGCGCAGAGGGATCGGGCTTATTTGGAAGTAGTGGTGGAGAAGGGGCGGAGGGAGGTGTGGAAGGAGGCGTAAGCCGGAGGTTCGGGGGAGACTGATGGATGCATCCCGCAGTCCCAGGGCAGGGTGGAAATGCTGAAGCGGAAGAAGGGGAAGCAGCGGCGGCGTGGGTGGAGGGGGGAGAGGAGTCAGGAAGAGCGGATGGCAGGGGAGGCAGTGCTGCAATGAAGCTGAGGAACGCAAAACATGCGAGTAGCGACAGGTAAGTGAGAAACGCACAAATAATGGTGCCATCCCCAGGACAGCGATCCTCTGCTTCGGAGTCACGAGCCATGCTGGAGCGTTGGTGGCCAAAGAAGCGCAGTGCAAATAAGGAAAGAGGCTAGCAGCATGACACCGGCCGTCTTGCGTAGGTAGCGGATCAGGGTATCCGACGCAAGGATTGGCGTGGAGTGTGGATTATACCAGCTCCTCAGGTTCGATTGTCTCGTCGATGAGGTCCAAGTCCACATGGAAGTCCATCCTGCTGGTCCAACCTTCGAAAGCAATGGAAGGCCGTGCTGCAGATTCCCGAAAAAGACGCCCGAGCCGTTCGTCACTTCAGATCGCTGGCTCGACATAGGATGCAATGATGTCCTGCTCACAGTGCCCGTAACCCTTTCATTATATACTCTTCGCTGTGCTTTTCTCAATTCGTAAGTCGCGTGGACTCGTAGTACCTCTGCTTGGGCGAGCACTTGCTAGGGTCGGCGGTCTCATCAGGAAAGTTAATCGTCCTTAGATGTGTACCTGGGGGGTTGCCCAGGACCTGATACATTCCTGGCCTGGGAGTGTCTTTGAAGTTGCTCATAGGCACCTCTGTTGAAGGACGAAAGGACAAGTGACACGGTACAGACGACAGAAAAAAGGAAACAGGAAAAAAGCAAAAAACAACACGAAAAAAATAGAAAAAGAAAAAGAAAAGAAAAAGAAAAAGCAAAAGAAAGAAGCGCGCGCGTTTTTGGGCATTGCATTTGCGCGGGTCATCTGTCCTCCTTTTTTGAAAGGGGGGGGCGCTCGGCAAAGTCCTGTGCATGTTGCCTGATCTCTGGTTCGAGTCCCGTCGAAACTGCAAGCCTACTGTTGATCCGTGGTTTTTGATGGGGGCATGCATCAGAGCGGGGAAATCAGGAATCGTGGAAAAATCAAAGGATTGTCACCGAGCCAATGATCTGACAGCGGGGAGCGAATATTCTATGCTCGTGAGCTCCTGCTTGGAGAGGAATCAGCCAAAAAAAAGAGATTTGAAAAAGATTCAAAAAAATCTCTCTAAAAAATTCGAAAAATTTCATCCGGTCTGCTCATGAGTCATTATTCGCCCTGCTTTTAATGGGGAGCACGAGCAGTGCTCGGCACAGGTGAGTTACGATAGACATCAGGGTGGTTTCTCCCTACAATTGGGGGAGTTCAGCACCTGGTACTTATGACTCAGGAACATGCAATGCAAATGGTGAAACCCTTCCAAAGCAAAGGTGGAGACTCACCTGGTAGTTTTCAAGTAGACGGATTGATCTTGTCGTTGATCAATTCTCTTCTTGAAAGAGAACCACCCAGTTGAAAAAGAACCACCCAGAAGCAACCGGTATGCGTGTGTGTGTGTGGGGGGGGGGGG
>BFEA01000389.1:1282964-1293198 GCA_003427395.1 Chara braunii | reverse complement strand
GAGTTGTCCGTGCGCACCGTGAACGGTGCCCCGTGCAGGTAGTGACGCCAGTGCCGAACGACATAAACTACTGCGAGAACCTCACGTTCATCAGCAGTGTAGTTTATCTCGGCGGGCAGGAGCTGACGGGAGTAGAAGGCTATCGGACAATCACCTGAGCGAGTCTCGACAGTGACGTCCTCGGCAATGGTAGGAGAATAGTCAATAGAAGGCTCGTCAGTAGTTGGACGAGTTGGCGTCAGTCGGGAAGCAGTGGTAGGGGTAGGTGGTGGGAAGCGAGGGATACGAGGATAAGAGGAATCAGGAGAGGAGGGGAAGACCTGAGAAAGCACTGCTCCTACAGCGAAGTCTGACGCAATGGTGGTAAGGATAAAAGGGCGGTCAAAATCGGGTAGGTGAAGAACCGGTGCGCATGTCACTGCCTTCTTGAGGGCGCGGAAGGCGTCCTCGTGGAGGGGTGTCCAAGCCCAGGGTGGGTTCTTCCGGAGGAGGGTGGAGGTAAGGACGTAGGAATACCTAGCATATCCCCGGATGAAGTTACTGTAGTAGCTGGTCAGACCTAGGAAGCTGCGAAGCTGTTTGGCGGATGTGGGAGCGGGCCACTTCGCAATAAGAGTGATCTTCGCGTCGTCCATGTCGAGACCCTGGTCAGACACGTCGTGTCCTAAGAAATCCACTTTGTGCTGGGCAAAGCGGCACTTGCTCAGCTTGGCGTAGAAACCATGTCTGCGCAAGCGGTCAAGGACGTCGCGGAGATGTCTGAGGTGCTCCTCAAGGGTACGACCGTAGACCAGGATATCGTCGAGGTAGACGAGAACGTAGTGCTCCAGGATGTCCCTGAAAATGTCGTTCATCGCCCTCTGAAAGATAGCGGGAGCATTCGTGAGGCCGAATGGCATCACCGTGAACTCATAGTGGCCGAATCGCGATCGGAACGCGGTCTTCGGCTGGTCGGTTGCAGCGACGCGGATCTGATGGTAACCGCTACGAAGATCAATCTTCGTAAAGAAGCGGTTGCCTGCTAGGCGGTCGAACAACTCATCGGAACGAGTTATGGGGTAGTTGTTCTTAACCGTGTAGCGGTTGAGACCGCGATAGTCGATGCAGAGATGAAGAGTTTCATCCGCTTTGCAAGCAAAGAGGACGGGTGCACCCCACGGGGAGTTGCTGGGTTTAATGAAACCCAGTCTCAGGAGCTCCTAAAGTTGACGCTTGAGTTCGGTGGCCTCGGGGATCGAAAGTCTGTAGGGTGCCTGGTGGTGAACACGATAGTCAAGCACAAGCTGAATGGAGTGCTCGACGTCACGCATCGGTGGGATGCCGGCGTACGAGRACGACGATGGGAAAACGTCGTGGTACTCTCGGATGAGGTCACGAACTGCGAGCTCCAGGTCAGCCGTATATCGTGCGAGTTCCTCAGCGTCAGCGTCAGGGGGTGGGAGCCATGGAGATAGAGGGAGGATCTAGCTCCAGAGGGATGAGCTCGGCGTCGGGACAGGGTGGATCATAGTGTAAGAGATCCGTCACGTCCACCATAAAGAAGGTGACGTCGTCCTGTCGAATGAAGTGAGCGAACTGCCGAGGTGAAGTGACAGTGATAGAAGGAGATGGTATGGGCGCAGAAGGCTTGGAGAGGAGGATCGGGGCGCGGTGTTGTCGTGGTACCTATGAAAGGTACGCGATGCGTCTGTCCACACTTCGTTTTGAGAACGAGAGTGTTGGTCGCCCAATCGGCCTCGGTGCTGTGGATGCGACGAGACCACGGAGTGCCGAGAATAAAGTCGTATCCCGTCTCCATCACATCGAAATGTGCAGAGGAGCGGTGGCGACGAGATGCCGGGAAACGATCAGTCGGCTCGAGAGTGAGGAAGAAGGGGAGGTTGGTGACCGTGTGATCGAAGAAGCGCTGGGTCTTGTCATCCCCTAGGGTAACAGAGATGGGAGTCAGAGACCCTGTCGTGGGTAAGCGGGCCTCCTTCACCACGCGTGGGTGAATGAAGTCGCCCTGAGAACCGGAATCCCACAGCGCTGAGTACACCCTCGTGGAGGTCCCGAGTCGTACTGGGATGATCGAGAGGGTGCGATCAGGGTCAGAGAGGATGGCGAGAAGGCGACGCAATGCAGCGACATGAAGGGTGAGTCGCTCCTGACGAGCCTGGAGCATGCTCAAGTCTAGAAGAGAGGACACAACGTCGTCGCGAGTAGCAAGCTGCTCGCTGCAACGGGCTGAGCGAATGGCTCGACGCGTCGGTGGTCGCGGCGGGGAAGGTCGGGAGACGGTGGTCTGCGGAGGCGCAGACGGTACTGCGACAGAGGGCTGAGTACACTCTGTCGAGTCCTGCGATACCTCAACTCCAGTAGTGAGAGGGGCGAACCGCGATGGAGATGTCGGGAAGCCCACTACTGAGGAGGGCGCAGGTGTACACTGCACCGTGGCTAGGAGGCGCCGCGGGGACGTGAGGCACCGGGGGGGGACTGAGCACGACACAACGAGAAAGGTCAGCGTAGTGGCGGTCCAGGGCGGTAGTGTAAGGGCACCGCGAGGAGGTATGACCGTCCAAGCGGCAGCGCAAACACCCACGCCGGCCCAGAATAGCCGCTCACTCCTCAGGGGAAAGGACACTACGAGGAGGGACGAAGCCCTGAGGGAGGTCCTCCAGAGGGACCTCGGGGGGCGACGTGCCAGCGTGACCGGGGCGGCTGCGTGCCCGAGAGAGGGCGGAGAGCGCGAGCTGAAGGCGCTCAGCTGCAGGGAGGGTAGAGTCCTTCAAGTGATAGTGGACAGCCTCGCAGAGATCGAGGTTGTCGCTGTGGTCGCCCTCAGGTGACAGTGGGGCAACAGCGTCCTGCTCACCATACTCCAACGCGCTGAAGCGGCGCGAGAAGTGGCGGCCCTACTGCGTGGAACGGCGGGGGCGACCGCGGAAAGGGGAACGGCGCTGGGAAGTGCCGTGAGAGGAGGAGGAGGCGTAGCCCGTGCGCTGGGGCTGGGAGGAGGAGGCGGGGTGAGGACGGGCTCGCATCCGCTGATGTTCCCTGGCGGCCTCGTAAGCCTGTGGGGCCGATGTGAACTCGTACCGCCATAGCTCGGAGCGGTACTCGAGCGAGAGGCTGGCCAGGAAACGATCGATAAGGGCAGCCTCGGGGAGGAATGCCACGTCGCAAACGAGGCGGGCGTCCTGAAAGACTTGGATGTGGCGATCCAGGCCGACAGCACCACCAGAGCCGGACCAGCGTGTAATGACGACACGCTCGAAGGCGTCAGTCACGTCATATCGGGTTCCGAAGCGATCCTCGAGGAACGCCTGGAAATCCAAGAAGGTGGGAGTCCGACCCTCACGCAGGGAGTAAGCATAGAAATCCTCCCAGGCGTCGAAAGGAGCACCACGCAGGCGCATGGAGAGGTGACCCACCCACGTGTCGGGTGTGGCGCCGATRAGYTRGAGCGTGCGGGTGGCAGACTGCAGCCACCTAGACACGCGTATGCCTGTACCGTCATACAAGGGAATGTCCGACAAGCGGATGAGTGGTGCGCCACCGTTTTGGCGGCGAGGGGAGCGGGAAGCAGGGGACTGCGCTACAGCGGAATAAGTCGGCGCAAGTCCTGGAGGAGGAAGTGCAGCTGACTGTACGCACGGGCCGCATGGTGGAGCGGCGGGGGAAGTAGCGGCAGGCTGCACGGGAGCTGCGGTAGAAGAGGTCGCAGCAACCGAGGGGATGGGGAGGAGGTAGGATGGAGATTGGTAGGGTGCAGGGCGAGGGAAGCGAGCCTGCATGGAAGGAAGAATAGAGGAAGAAGGGGGTGCGCCGGAAGGCGCGGCCACCTGGGAGGGTGGGGGTGGCTGAAGGCGCAAGAGGGCGAGGTTGGCCCGGAGCTAGGCAATCTCGTCCTCGAGACCTCGAACGTAGGTCGTGCAAGGGGTAGCAGGGGGGAGAGAGGAGGAAGTGGATGCACAAGCGGTGCGAGGCATCCAAGAGGGGGAAGAGCCAGGTGGCGCTGCGGTCGTGCGAAGGGGGGGGAGGAGCGGGGCACCCGGAAACGCTGAGATCATGGTAACGGGTTGTGGTCCCGTGGCCGTCATAACCGGAATCTGGGCCGGTGCGCCCGTAGAGTGAGGAAGGGTCTGACTCGTGGCGGCCGTCGAGCTAGGGGCGTGGACGGAAACCAAAATGGCCGGGTCGGGGGCGGCAGAGGAGGAAACTCCGCCGTGGCCACCCTGTCGGAGAACAGGGGACCCGGACTGAGAGCCAGGAGAAGAGAGAGGATGAGGAGAGGAAGGACGACCAGCATCTTGGAGTTGCTGCACGCCGGCGGCAAGGGTCGCCACCTGCGCCTGTAAGGGCCCGAGGGTCGCGAGTTGCGTCTGGATGGGGGGGGGCAAATAGCAGCCCGACCGTTGCTGATCTGCTGCTCGCTTCCGAGTGCTCGGCGGCGGGGGGGTGGGGTGGGGTAAATAGCCAGCACGGCACCTCTTTAACACAAGTGTGTCGTGCTCCAAGACCATGTACACTCAATGGCGAGTGTGTTGGCAGGGTGCTTACGGACGCGCATGGCCCAGCAGCCACCTGGGTTTAAACCCCAGCAGCAGCAGTTGCATCCCGGATCTTGATAATATAAATCCGGGAGCGGGGCGAGGCGGGGCAGCGTGGGCGAGTGGCGCGCGCGCGCGCATGCGGCGGCCTTGGCCTGTGCGCGTGCGGCGGCCTTTTCCGCCTGTGCGGGCTGCTGCCCAGCTGTACGGGGTGGTGGGAGGGAGCGGGAACCGTTCCCGCTCCGATACCAATGTAGCGGACCCACAAGGTGTGGTGCTCCGCTATTGGTAGAGATGGAGATGGAGGAAGAAGGGGGGAGCGAGATGGCATAACGCAGCTCCCCACGCAAGACTCCAACGCACGTACTCCAAAATGTGGAACTGAGAAAATGAGACTGAAAACAAACAATGGTTGGGGTATACCCCAGCGGACTGACGGGACTGGACTGGACTGGACTGGCTAGTACAGACAGAGGTACCGGCCTAGACTCACCTACCCCGAATACAACACAGGCCTGTGAGAACAGGCCAAGGGGCTGGTCTCACAGGCCAACCCGAGGTCCGCTACAACAATTGTCCATGATTGCAAAACTAAAGAACATCATCCAGGCAAATTGGAGGAAAATAGATCGCTCTGGGCTACCTATGGAACGCAAAATGGCGAAGTTCAAGGACAAATGGAGTAAGCATGGTCTTTGGGCCGTACCTGATCAGAAAGGCAGAATCATCTTCTCAAGAATGCTCGGATTCAGAAGAGCATGGGCGGTGGAACCAGATTAAGAGAAACTCTCCTTATTGACAGGTGTAAATACTGTACATAATAGTTTTTTTGTTGTCTTCTGAAGTTCTGAGTTTTCTGAGCTTTAGATATGGCACAAGAGGGTTTGAGAAGCCAGATGGATGTAGAACTAGAGCCTTTTTTTTTTTTTTTTTTTTTTTTTTTTACCTGAATTTTAATATGGACAGGTGCTATGCCCATACTAGATTCTTTTGGAATTTCCTATAACCAGATAAGGGACGCTGGGCCCGGTTCCCAGCTGTAGAAGGGCTGAGAATATTCCTCAGCACTACTTGGACAACATTCAATAGTGAGATATCATTCAGGGACGCTGGACCCGATCTCCAGCCTTCGTGGGGTGGTACCCTAGTTAACAAAACCACTATCTTAATCCTAGGAAAGGGACACTGGACCCGGTTTGCAGCCACAACCGTAGTTGGGTTTCGGCCCCACTACCTTCCGGGAAAAAGGTACTAGTGGTTTAAGAAACTCAAAGCTGACATCAACACAGTTACCCCTACTGAAAAAGATCTGTTGGGCCTCTTTTTTCCTTTCTTTCCCCGTGACACCACAGACACCCCATGCAATCATGACAAACCGGCGTACTTTCATTGCACATTGCAACTCAGCAACTATTTTCTTTGGTGGCATTGTGATTATCCTTGGGGACAATTCACCAAAAAAAAAGTGAAAACAGCAGAATGAAATTTCCTTGTGGCGTCCTTGTGGCTACAACCAAATTTTCCTTACCCCAAAGGACCTCCCGAGGTCCCTCGGAGCACAAGGAAGCACGAAATTTGGAGCGGCGAAGGCATGCGTCGACGCACAGTTTCAGTTTGTGGGTGGTCCTGACGTGGTCCACCGAATGGGAGCACGGAAATTCCTGCCCTCCACCGTCTGCGCAGCACCCCAATAGCTCCAAACGGTCACCGTCCTCGTGAGGCCTTCGTCCGTCGAATCGGGCGTCGTCGGCCGGTGTCATGCGGTCTGCTGCGCTGGGCAGGCGTCGACAACGGTCGGAAATCCGAATGCTTTTCCGCGCCGGCGCTGCGTTCGACGACAACAGTTTCATTTCATGAGATCGTCGTTTTCGTCGTTTGTCGTCACGCTATGCACGTTGGAGCACATATCTTCCCTTGATATTTCTTTTGTGGATGGAGTTCTTCACTAGACGGTCGACCGCTGACGTTGGTTTGTTGCCCTTTCCACGACCCTTACATGGCCGACCTGCTGCACAGGCTGCCGCTGCTACTCCTCATCGTCGTGCTGCTTCTCATCGTTGTCTTCTTCCACGTGTGTTTTGTGGGCCTGCTCCTTGTCGCGGCTTGCAAAAGGAGATCTTCGAAGAACGGCGACAGGATGGATCGTCGACCTACCTCCGGCAGACCGGCAGGCACGACAGCAGTAGCGACCAATCGGCAATGCAGTGCGGGGTCTGTGGCGAAGCAGGCGTACGACCCGACGTTGTATGCTCACCTGCCTACTCATGAGATTCCTCTGCCCTCGTCGGATGACGAGGGGGAAGACGTCAGGTCGTCAACTTTGCCGTTGGGAATTTGTTTCACGCAGGACTGGGCGGCGACGCCGTCGTACAGTGGCAGGCGGGCGGAGAGCCCTTGGTCTTACACGTCACTGCTGAACGAGGGGCTGTGCGACGACGACTGCAATGCAGCGGTTGATCGGAGCTTCCAGTTGTCAAGCAGCAGCGGAGCAGCGACAACTCACACTTGCATCATCAATCCCCACCCAGATAGGGATTGCATGGAGCAGACGTACGTTGGTCTGCAGGGGTGGCGAGACAGTGTTCTACCTCAATCGCTTTGCGATGGTGGCGGGAATCGAAATGTGTCATCGACGCACGACAGAGGAGGAGTCGGCACGGATCAACGCCCGGAATGGATGCTCTTATCACCTGCGTCGTGAAGCGGATTCGGAACTTCCCGAGGACTGCAGTGACCGGAGGATTCGCCTGAGGGAGTTGCGCACGTTGAACGCGACGGCAGGCAGTTGTGGGCGGAGTGCAGGCAGGTGTTGCGTCAAGCTGGAATGGAAACAATAACGAGAGGAGTGCAACGGCTCCACGTGGACGAACGCGATGACGCACTTGTTGAGGAGCCCCTCGACTGTGAAGACGCTGACGGTGACTAGGATTGCAACTCCGGCGATTTGCCTTAGATTAGGCTCCTTGGGAGGAAGGTGGGGAACGACGGTGCGAGTGCGAAGAAGGGTCCCACTCCAAGAAATCGACAGAATAAGAAAATGGATGACGACACCGGCGGGAGCGATAGCGAGGGCGGTCGGAATTTCTGGTCGGTCAGAGACACGATTGCACTCGTGAGGGCGAAAAGGGATCAAGATCTGTATATCGCCGGGTTGGGGCACAGTTTGAACCGCATGAAGACTACCAATGGGCAGGTAACTTGGGCCGAACAGCAGTGATAAGCACCAAGGTTGATAGGTTGCCCAGCCCTGGTGGTCGACTTTGGAATGGAAACAACTCATAAATGACATGGGCATTGGGCACAAATTGACAGTCATCATTGACGACTACCTTTTTTTTTTTTTTTTTTTAAGTTCATGGCGTTGTAGAGGCCAGTCACTGAGTACACAGTGATCACCTGGAGCAGTAGGCCGTGGGTGTCCTGGAATATGAGACCACCTCCCATCGCATCCTCACGTCAATACTCCTAGTGCACCCCCAATCCCAATATCCTACCTCAGTGTGACCAGCAAGTTCATGCTCTTGGTGGTGTTCTGGTTCTCATTTGGCTGTTCAACTTCTCATGTATTTGTGCTTTCACTACTCTCCCTCTCATCTTATCGAGGTCATGCTCTTGGAAGTGTTCCGATTTTCATTTGGGTGTTCAACTTCTCATGTGTTTGTGCTTTCACTGCTGTCACTCTCATCTTGTCAAGTTCATGCTCTTAGTAGTATTCCGGTTCTCATTTGGTTGTTCAACTTCTCATGCGTTTGTGCCTTCACTACTCTCACTCTCATCTTTTCCAGTTCATGCTCTTGGTAGTGTTCCGATTCTCACTTGGTTGTTCAACTTCCCATGTGATTGTGCTTTCACTCTCACTTGTCCAATTAATGCTCTTGGTAGTGTTCCGGTTCTCACTTGGCTGTTCAACTTCATGTGTGCTTGTGCTTTCACTCTCACTTGTCAAGTTCATGCTCTTGGTAGGGTTCCGATTCTCATTTGGATGTTCAACTTCTCATGTGTCTGTGCTTTCACTACTCTCCCTCTCATCTTATCAAGTTCATGCTCTTGGTAGTGTTCCAGTTCTCACTTGGTTGTTCAACTTCTCATGTTTTTGTGCTTTCACTACTCTCACCCTCATCTTGTCAAGTTCATGCTCTTGGTAGTGTTCCGGTTCTCATTTGGCTGTTCAACTTCTCACTTGTTTGTGCTTTCACTACTCTCACTCTCACCTTGTCAAGTTCATGCTCTTGGTAGTGTTCCGGTTCTCATTTGGCTGTTCAACTTCTTATGGGTTTGTGCTTTCACTACTCTCACTCTCATTTTTTACAGTTCATGCTCTTGGTAATATTCCGGTTCTCACTTCGCTCTTCAATTTCCCATGTGCTTGTGCTTACCAACCGAGCCACTCCAAGCACCTACCGACCGAGCCACTCCAAGCCACTCCAACACCTCCAACTGGTTTGCAATCGAGCCACTCCAAGCACCTATCGATCGAGCCACTCTAAGCACCTATCGATCGAGCCACTCCAAGCACCTACCAACCGAGCCACTCCAAGCACCTATTCCTCGAGTCACTCCAAACACCTACCGACTGGGCACTCCAATCACCAATCGACCGAGCCACTCCAAGCACCTACCGACCGAGCACTCCAAGTTCCTACCGACC
Source organism: Chara braunii (assembly GCA_003427395.1). Taxonomy (NCBI): domain Eukaryota; kingdom Viridiplantae; phylum Streptophyta; class Charophyceae; order Charales; family Characeae; genus Chara; species Chara braunii. Next base: position 1,284,018 of record BFEA01000389.1, on the reverse strand, counting down.
GAGCCACTCGAAACACCTATACCGATAGGGCCACACCAAGCACCTACCCACGAATTCACTCCAAGCATCTACAATTCACTCCAAGCATCTACCGACCGAGCCACTCCAAGCACCTCCCAACCGAGCCTGTGAAACCACGCGTTCATTGAACGCGGGTTTTCCGTTCAGAAACTGAACAGAATGCACGCGCGTTGAATGAACATGACCGAACACAGAGTTCAACTCCACACGGGGGAAAAAAAAAAAAAAAAAAAAAAACCTTAAAAAATTCCGAAAAAAGAGAATGTTATGAAGAAAAATAAAACATACAACATTTGCCTGAGCATTACATCTAAATTCGTTACCAAATTCGAAACAAAAATAGAAAACAGAAAATAGAAAAAACTAAAAAAACTTTAAAAAAGAATTTAATAAGTGAGCGAACACGATTTGACACCGCCATCTTTGGCCATTTTTCATTTTTGTTCGCCTTAGCAAAATGACTCAAAAATTGAGAGGCATGTACCTCACATCATACATAACTCATTAAAAAAAATCAGAAAAAAAAAGTTATTATTAGGCATCAAAATGATTTAAAAAAAAAAAAAAAAAATTAAAAAATTATTGAACGCCGTTCAGTTTTGAATGAGAATTTAAATCCGCGTTCAACCGCACATTTGAACGCGAACGTGCGTTCACGGCGTTCAAACAGTTACACCGAACCGAGCCACTCCAAGCACCTACCGACCGAGCATCTCGAAGTACCTACTGACCGAGAGACTCGAACCACCTACCTACCGAGCCGCTCCAACCACGTACCCACCGAGCCACTCCAAGCACTTACCCACTTGACCACTCCAAGCACCTACCCACCGTGCCACTCCAAGCACCTAGCCACCCCGTTACTCAACGCACTTACTGACCCAGCGACTCCAAGCACCAACCGACCAAGCAACTCGAGCACCTACCGACCGAGACACTCCAAACACCGACCGACCGAGCCACTCCAAAAGTCTCCAACCACCTACTGACCGAGCTACTCGAAGCACCTACACCCCGAGCCACTCCACCCACC